>VYZM01021333.1:175749-315653 GCA_013398915.1 Dromas ardeola | reverse complement strand
CGCTCCGGCTCCCCGGCAGGTACCAGCCATCCCCCGCCGGGGTCCCCGACACTTTGCGCCGCTCCGCTGGGCGCTGGAGCACTTTTCCGCCGCCGCGGAGAAGGGGTGGAGGGGTGCGGGGAAGGGGTGGAAAAGTGCATGGGGTCCCCTTTGCTTGTCCCGGACCCTCCGCTCCGCTCTGTCCCGATAGCCGCCGGGGTCGCCGCGGAGCGAGTGCCGGCGCCCGGCACCTGGCGGCGGTCCCCGGGCCACCTGCCTTGCTGTCATCAAGGAGGTGAGGTGCGCCGGTTTGGGAAAATCCCNGGGGGGGGGGGGGTGGGGGGTCAGGGGCGAGGAGGCGACAGTTTTGGGGAGCCGGGGGGTGAAGGCTGGGGAGGTGGGAGCGGGGCGGGCGGAGGGAGAGGTGTTTCGTTCCCTCAGCCCCGGCACCTCTGCGCCTGCTGCTGCTTCGCATAAGTGTCCCAGGGCTATGGGACATAGTCAGCCCATGTCCATCAGCCAAATTGTTGCGTGCGGGAGTGATGGCAGAATTCCTTCTTTTCCACGTAGTCCTCCAGCATTGCCATGAGCGGGACTGTGCTGAACGTGTCCATCACCAGGAGCTGCAGAGCACCTGGTTGGCCTGGGGTGCTCACTGGAATGAGATTATTCGTCTTTTCACATTGACAACCTCTACTTTGCCTCGTGCAATAGCACAGAGGGTGGTAAAGCTCCTCGTTTTGCAGTGAATATTACAAAATGAAAGTTGTTGCTTCTAGAGAGGAAACATTCCTGAGCGCCTGAGGTAATTGGTGACTGTGTACTGAAGAAGCACAAAGCAGCCACCTATGTTTCCTTTAAAAAAGCTCCGCTTTCATTTGAATTGGGAAAATTTGTCCAAGAACAATAGAGATCAATGGGGCAGTCTGGCCATAAGCAGAGAGCACTTTGCTGAGAAATCAGCAGCTAAACGCTGCATCTGTGGCTCTGACAGAGGCGGTGAAGATGCAGGCAAGAACTTCTGCAAGAATTTTAGCATGTCACTTCTTTTTTACTGCTTACTTGCAGGTCTCGGGAGCAGGTAGAGAGACTTGATTTCACTGTTTACCATTATGAGGTGATTAGTGCTATATGGCACAACAGTTTTAATACTGTTTTTCAAACCCTTATTAGTATAGTTGATGTGATTTTCATCTTTGCCTTTTAATTAGTTTCTTTAGCTTATTATGAGCCTGATCCAGAGAAGCACTACTCATCATTTCCTGCACGGTATGTAAGGGACAAGGTCTTTACTAAATCTGTGAAAGCTGTGTGTCTAAATATCTTTCTAAAGAGGAATTGGGGTATTTTAATCTGTATTTGTAATCCTGCTGTCAAACAGAGGTACCCAAATTCGGCAGGTGTCACACCTCTTTTTCTTAAAGTTTCCAAGACAAGTCCTGCTCTGAGATGCTTCATAAATAGAAGCGTTTTAGCCTTGATCAGGCTGAACAGCTTGGCTTCACTTTTATTTGAACTTTATTTTGGCTTGGACATCCAGACTAGCCTGAGATCCAGGAACTAAATTTACTGTCCCCCTCCTTACCACCAGATCAATCCAACGGGGATTCTCAGCGTACGGAGAATAGAGCAGACTCCCCGTTAGGTGCACCATTGAAGCACAAAATGATGAGCTCCAAACCAGGCAGAAGGATTTTGAGCCAGTCTCCCAGAGCCAGTATGTGGGCTCTGCCCAGGCAGCGCTTTAACCAGAAATGGAAATAGCAGCTTCACCAGTATCCTCTGCCGCATCCCAAAATATAAGGGCTACTGCAGTTACAAGGGCTGGTGTAAGAGGCTTTCAGGACAATAATCCCAGGAAGGGAGAAGTGCCTTCCAGTAGTGCTGAGTAAGGTGATTAAATCTCAGAAAGATATAATTTCGAGTTGTATTCCTGCCCTCGGCTTTGGTTTGGTGGATAGCTGCCATTAGAGCCCCAGAAGAGTGATACCTCTTTTGGATCCCACTCCCAAGCACCAGCGTCCGCCTGCTTCTCTCCAACTGCAGGTTGTTCCATCAGCCGACCTTCCAAAACACTGTAATAGCCTGTATCTCACTTTACTTCACAATAGTTTGGTTTTTTTTTTTTTCTTTTTTCTTACTTTTTTTTTTCTAAGAGGTGAGGTTTTCACTGCAGATACCACTGTGTTCATTATGCAAATTATACTGCACCCTTGAGATTCTATAGGGATTTTGCCATGGAATTAAATGAAACAAAGCCCTAGGAAAAAAAAAAAGAAAAAGTTTTAATTAAGATAGAATATTAAATGGAAATAGATGTTGTTCATCGGGAAAGAGCCCTTTAAAATATTTGGGGATACTGCATCATCATTACTCAGAGATTAAATAATGATTATTAAGGAAATCAACACTGTAAACACCAAGGTGTTAGAAAGCGAAGCCAAAGAATGAAACACTCCCAACAAAACCTGTCCCTATTTTGGTCCCTTAGCAGAAGGGATATAGTCAGCATCTCTTTCCATATCCTATCAAAGAACAAGTGGAGGTCCAAATGCCCCACACAGTCAGGATCTTCACAGTTTAATCTGCAGAAGGTCATAATCATTCAGAGTCACTCTATGAGCACGCTGTCAGCTTAGGGTGGTCAAAATAATGATGTATTTCTGGACACTTTTTGAAACCTTATTTTGCTTTTTGTCTTGTTCTTCTTTTTGCTGTTACAACTACAGAAGTTGTAATCTCAGGTGTCTCTTTGCTGTGCACCACTGCAATGTAGACATACCGGTTACCTGTGGCTCCGGAGAGGCTGAGTCATCAGCTGGGAATCAGCTGAATTCCCAGCACATGCCGGCATTTCTTTGGCTAAAACCCCTGGTGCTGGAATTGGCCACTGAGCCACCTCTATACTCTTTGAGGTTTCCTACATGAGGGAATCCTTCGATGCTGGTTAAGCAGGCTTTCCCACCGCGCTCTCCTGGCAAGGCAGCCTGTGGGATAGCCGGAGCTATATTTGGCCCATTGTCTGTTTAACCCGTGGAAAATGCTGAAGGTGAACGTTGAGGGTCCTTGAAGAAAACAGAGGCAGCGAACGTGTGGTATGTTTGTTTCCCTTGCTTTCTGGATTTCCTCCAACTCCAAACAAGCAACAGAGAAGCTCGTAGTAAAGCCATGCCCATGAGACATGAGGTGCGGTGGCTGTATTTAAACTATGTGTGAAGCAAATTTTTGCTCCATGGGTGAGCTATTTTTATCTTTTTTTATAGTGCTGCACCTCTGTCGTAGTTCTTAACACAATCTCCCTCCCACCCCAACATTTCTGTCTGCGTTTTATGTATTTTATAAACTTAGCAATGGCAATGAGTCAGTGCTTAAATTATCCCTGTATAAATCTTTAGTCCTTTTATCTTCTCCTTTCTATCCTTGCGTATTCAGAAAGGCCCCTCTCTGGTATTGTTATTTTTCACATCCTAGAGACATGCTGAGTGAACATCCACGTGATATTTGATAGTGGGTGATTAAAAAAAAAGACAAAAAAAAAAAAAACCAGCCCTTCTATTCCACTCTCCCAGTTTAGATGGATCCAACGTCACATGGAGGGGATCCAGGATGAGTCAGGGAGCAGTGCTGTGGTCCAAAATTCCAGTTTGCATTACAGTTGGGAGGCAGCATTTAGCATCATGTGGATTTATTTTCTTTTAACAGGAACTCCAAAATAATTTATGGAAGTCATATAGCCTAATGGGCAGAACAGATAACAGTAAGCCAAGAAGAACCTGGATTCCCATCTGGGTTAAATCATTCACTCAATTTGACTATCAGGGTGATGGGTGTGGTATTTAAGCCTAGAATATTATACTGGCCTTAACTAAATCATTGCGCTTCCCTGCAACATAACTGGAAAATGTGGTTAAGGTTCAGAGCTCTGCTGGTACCTAACGGTTTACCTAATAGTCAGCTTCACTGGTCAGACTAAGGACAGTACATTAGAGGCATTTGTTTGCAACCTTGATTTGCAGAATGATTCCTAAAGGGTATATATATGGCTAAAGACAAATTCATGCTCTAAAGCTTATACGTACATGGAGACCTGTAACTTGTGAGGACCTTCTGCGCTGCATGAATTTCACGCTGTGTGTATTACTCAGCTTTCAGTAACACGGATCCTTTTTGTACATCTTTGCCTATTTTTCTTCCTGCGTTGTAATAAACAGAAAGAAGAGTCGTTTGAGCTTTTTTCTTTTAATGTGGCCAGTTTAAAAGCAAAACAAACATCCGTAATTAAACTGTTTCCAATCTAGTTGGTCAGTGAATCAGGAGACTCACAGGAAGCAGATGTCGTGTAGAAGAAAAGAGGCTAAAGAGGTTCTGTAACACCTGAGCATACTCCAACGATATGTTGAGTGTTTGTTGTTATTGTTTTCTTACTTACTTTTTTCCAAGGGGATGGGAAGGAGAGAAGTTACCAATATTTTTCTGGAATGTTCCCTTCCCAAAATCCTGGGGACACTGCAGCCCTGACTCTGATCTCATCTTGCGTCAGCATAACTCAGGACTGAATGCACTGGAAACAGAAAGCCTAGGATTAACTGAAAATTATACAAAACTGTCATGAAATGAAAGACTTGCGCCTGTTCTCAGTCTATCTGTACTTAGTGACTTCAAGGGACTTAAGCACATGTTTAAAGATAGACTGCTGTGTAAAATGCCCTCTTGAAAGAGGTACTTTCCTAAAGTCTAAATCTAGAGTCAGATCGAGTCTTATAAAAGTTAAGTGCAGTCCTGAGGTTTGATGTGGCAAATATTCCAGCTTAATCTTGGCTAGAATTTTAACATTTTGAACAGCTACATCTAACGGTATGTGCCTACCTAGCTTGTAATATTCCCCTGGAATTTATTAATGACACACTCCATGTAATTGTGGTTAATTTTTGTCCGTCTAAAATCCTTTTTTGGTTTTGGAAGGGAGAGACTGCAAAGAGGGAGTATGTAAAAAATTCTTTCTCAACCAAAAGCAAAAAGTTGTTTTGTTTTTTTTCTTTCCACAATGAAGAATTAAAACAATGTCTGTTGCTTTCATGCTTAATGTCAGAATCTCTGCTAAAAAACAGTAAGAAGAAATATGATGAATTTTTCATATGGAACTTATTCCCTGTGATTTTATAATGTACATATGTGAGGTTTTATGAAGACTTACACTAAAAGGCTTTAGAACAGTGTAATAAAGGAAAACTATTCATAACATCCTTTGGTATCAGGAGAGCTAAAAAGCCACACTTTAAGCGAGGGAAATAAAATGAAGGGCAAGTAGTGACAGACAGTTGCAAATGCAGTTCATTTTCTCCAAGATTTACAGAAAGAACCAGCCTTGACTGTAAGGTTCTTTGCACTATTTTTCTTTCTTCATAATCTGTACCTTTGCAAGATGTAACGTTCCTATATCCATCCTCTGACTTCTGAAAGACATGTCCCACTTGCATATAAAATACCAATCACTTACTTGATTTGATGACATATTTTCTTCTTTAAGAAGGTGCCTGAAAACCTTTATTGAGGACAAAAATACATCTTCAAAGCTACTACAGTATGTCCTACTAACAGGGCGATCGCATATTACATCTCTGAAGACCCATTGTTGCTTAATAGAAATCAGAGGAGACACAGGAACAAATTTGTCCATATTTCTTTAAATCTTGTTTTTAGTAGGAAGCATGCATAAGATATGGATAGCCATGATTTATCACTTCTGTTTGCATAGTCATTAGTTGCAAGCAGTGGACCTCTTGTCTTTCAGAGAAGTTCTTATTAATTTATTAGCTATATTGCAGTAGCATTAAGAGGTCCCAGTTAGAAACGAAAATCGTCTTGTGTTTAGCACTGGTGATGTATCCAACTAAACGAAGAAACAAAACTCACTTTCAACTACAGCGTAGGGTAAGAGCCAATACAGAAGATAAAGAGGTGTAGCTTCCTCAAGAAGACAAGTAACAAAAACAATTTTATTTCGTAGAATAAACAGAGGTCTCAGCCTGTTTTTCTGTTGTTAAATGATATAAGCATCAGGGCAAAGTTGAATTTGTAATGACATTATGAGATCCCATATTGTGAAAGATAAATAGCAAATTTGTCCTAATGCATCAATAAATTAATTAAATTGAATTAACCTGACTTTTAGTTCCTGTGACCTCCTTAGTTTAGCAGATTAATTTCTGAGCAATGCAGCTTCAAAGAATCCACTTTATTCTGGGGAGGTATACTATAAGGAAGTTAGAGGATTTTCTAGGGGCGCAATGTCTGCACATGAACAAATCTGGAATACTTGGATCTGTTGAGCCGTATAATACTTTGAGTTGGAGACTCTAAGCTTTTGTGTTTCAACCAGAGGAGAACTCTTGTCTTCAAAAGAAAAAAATCTGCTAGAAATACTATGCAGAAACATACCAAGAAGGAGCAAACACAATTCATTTTTTTTTTTCATCTAGGCAGCAGGCATACCAATTTTTTACCTGATCTTTATGTATCTCAGCACATTAATAGTGGAGACAGTCACTGTCATCCAGTTTGCTGTCTAAGAGTAAAATATTGTAAGTCATTAATTTCTAGAAACAGGTCAGTTGAAAGGAACAGAAATCCAAGCATAGAGGGTGAGCTAGTAAAAGCAGTTATCTTTATTACCTCTATCCCCTTCCTAAAGCCAAAATATAATACCATTTTTTTGTAAGGAGGTTTTTTTTGTCAACGGATCTTTAAATCTGCATGTCTTCGTTTTAGACTTCTAGGTTAATATAGTATAATTCCTGAATGGGATCCTGCAAAAATAGTCCTGGGTGAGGGATTTCATAATGATCATTTTAATGACAGGAAAACCACCCACAGATAGGTGGGCTTTAATTTAGCACAAGCCACTGTTCACGTCCCATTAGTGTGATGTACTCTGGAGCTGAGGGGAAAACTTCTGCTACAGCTTGTAGATAAAACTGCTGCATCAAGGCAGTGGACAGTGTCCATGGGAATGACGTTAGCATGCAACAGACATTATGTTAAAAAAAAATCAAGATATAACAACCTGCATCTTCAGTTAGTGTGAATTAGAGATGCGTAACTGAAATTAGTGGAGTGATATGCGATAGCTAAGGGCAGTCCTGTGTCCTTAGAAGAAATGAGCAGCTCTAAAAGCTGAAAGAGGACAACAGAGACTTAAGTTAGTGGTGCACACTGAAAGGATTTGGGGATAAAAGTTGTAAAGAGAAGCTAGGGACTGAAGTACTAAGCAAGTGTTATCGCTTCTTGGGCACTGACCGGGTGTTTGTGGTGGGATCCCCAAAAGCCACAAGACATGAGGAAAGGCAGTGTAAGCCAGCCTGCAGAAAGGTAGGAGGAGCACTCTGCAGTTTGGGCCCCGAGCTGCAGATTTAAGCACCTAAATTAATTTGGGATCCTCAGCCATGAGCTCTCCCAGCAGATAGATATGTACATAGGGTCAGTTTTTTCCCTTGTGTCAAAATCTAAAACAAAATAATTTTTTTTTTTTTTTTTTTCTAAATCTCTAGCATATATTTGAGTGGTTCAGGTGTCTGCTCTTGCCTGAGGTGACCTGGAAGCACAGTTTTTCAGGCACGTGGCTGAGCGGTGGTGTTGCCAGTGCTTGGGAGCAAGATTTTCCCAGCCACCACGGTTCCACTTTGTTGCGAGTGCTCTGTTATCAAAGGCTCAACAGAAAGGGACTATGGCTTGGCGTGGTTAGAGCATCAGGGATAACATTTCTCTTACTGGACCTGCTCCAATTAATGTTTTGGTATCAGCGTTGATATTTCCTATTCGATACTGGACTACACTACTGAATTGATCATCAGGAGCCCAATCCTACCTGTTCTTGAAGGAGTGCACTCACCTTGGGGCTGCTGGATAAAGGTGTTGGGAGAGGCAGATCATCTGGTTTCAGTCTGTGGGAGAACTGGGCACGCTTGGAGCCCACCCTGGCTTTGCAAGTAAGGTGGGCAGAGCAATGCCTGCTTTTGAACACCACAGCACTGAGCCGTTTCGAATAATCCCGACTTTGTTGTAAGTGCACCCAATGGCCCAGGTGCCACAGGGGATGTGTTGTTAAGCAGGTTTGGCTACATGCAAACCCTGGTCAGAGCAGAAGACAGGTTTTATACTGCTCTCTAATGCTGAACCTGGGTGACTGAAGAGGCAGTTAAGATCATAAATCTCTGTTATTTATCTAATCTTTTGGCTAAAACAATTTTAGTAGACAAGGATGTTTTACATAACTACTGCCTGAATCATTGTGGTGTGTTGATCTGATGTCTTCTACAGCATATAATGTTGTCAGAACTGAGATTTTCTCAGACCTGATGAAATCCAAGGTGTTTATCTTAAGACTCAATTCATTATTTTGTCAATTGAACTCAAAATTTTAAAGGCTTTAAGGAAAAGCTGACTGGATGTACTTTTCGGAATGTCAGTCCCACCTAATAGAGGAAAAAGTGAGAGAATTGGTGCATCTATGAGAGTTACTAACATTGTTCAGGCTTAAGGGTCTTTTAGGTCCTCTTTCTGGAAGAAAAGGTGCATTTACCTCTGCTGCTCTGTGCCGTCTATCTTTTTAAGATGAGTGTCCTGGGTAATACCGTTTGCAGCGTACAGATTTGTTCTGGAGTTATGACTTGGTGTTTATAGTCCTCTAGTGAGGTCTACAAAAAGCAGACATATATTATCTCATAAACCTGCCTCAGCTTGAAAAAAAGTAAAAAATGAATCTATGGCAAAGAAATATCTTTCCCAATATAACACCCTGACAACCTGTGCACCTTTCAGTGAAATTAAGGAAATTTTTCACACGGGAAGATTTTCCACCTGTAAATAAAATCATTGTAGATTGCTTAGGCTGAAGATTGATTAAACACCCAAAATAAAATATATATGAGGGTGGAAATGGTAGACTGATAGTCTTACAGTATCCCTTTGAAAATGTATATATCTGGGTTTTGGTTTTCTTTTTTTTTTTTTCTTCCCCTTAGAGATTTACACTTTTAAGTACAGATCAGTTATTATGCTGCCCGAAGCTTCTGTGTCCTTTGCTTCCTGTGACTTTGCTACAGCTCATTGCTTTCCTAAATGGCAACACGAGCACAGTTATGAAACTCATAACATAGACATTGATCTCTGCGATGGAGTTTAAAATCAAATCCCAGGTAGCTGGCGATAGATGAATTATTGTGCTTTGGCTCTTACAGTTGTGGAAGGGTCGGGATTTTTTCTCAATTTGTTGCTGTTGTACATTGATGTGTAAGGATGAAGAATAAATACTTGGGCATAAAAAACTGCTGAAAACTCCAGTGCCAATTTCTGTACCTTTTCACAGCCTGGGCAGAAAAGTGGGAGGTACGTGCAGCAAACAGTGCAGGGAGTTTTTCTTTCTTAATCCCAAACATCTGGTTTCAAAGCAGGAGAAAAAAAAGAAACACAAGCAGAATGAAATTGTCATATTCAGTTTAACACCCAAGGTGAGATTCTGTATAGTTTATCCCTGGTTTTCCCATTGTGCTGGATCCGTGCTGGCTGCCAGCATGTCCTATGGCACAAGGACATGTGGTCTCTCCTTGGTCTCTCCTAGCTGGAATTCACCTGGCTCCTGGAATTCTCCTAGCCTGTCCTCACCTCTTTGCTGCAGCAGTTCTCCAGATGGTTTGGAGGCACAGGGCAAGCTGTTCCTGCCTCCAAACTCTTCTCCCCTCTGAAACTTCATCTCCTTCCTACCGTTTAGCGCTCTCTTGTGCTTTTGTAAGAACTTCAGGCACAGTTATCCTGTATCCTGTCAATTCCCAGAAATGGTCCCGACATGATGAAAAAACCTCACTCCCTAGGGCTACTCTACTCAGTAACAATCTTGCATTTAGGTTGTTAAGCTGCTAAAGGGAGAGAATTCTGACAGATTTCAGGTCTCGTGTCAGGTTTGCGTGACAATGGTAAAAATGCCTTTGTTTATAATAGCATTTATGCCACCGATAACATAGGCACAGCTGTTCCGCAGCTGGTCAGTGCTGAAATATGGATAGTAATTTTCTTAGTAAAGACAGCCTTTGTTTCTATTTTTATCCTAGGTTATCACCCTGCTTTAAGGATAATAAAATCTGCTCTAATGAATAGCATTAAAAAAAAAAAAAAGTACTTTCCATCCTTTCTGTCCTTTCCTTCCTTCCTTTCCCCGCAAACAAGGTAAATGCCACTAAAGTGATGTTAGAAGAGCATTTTGGAATGTGTTTGGATTCAGTGTGGACTTTTTCCATCCAGGAATTCACATGACAGAATGGAAAGTGGGATCTAACACCTCCAAGATGAGCTGTTAGACTATCTATAAAGCACTACACTCATCTTTGTAAGTGAAATTGTGTATACGGCCAGAATAACTGGGACACAGTGGATTTGAATGTAAGTAGTGTTGTTATCTCTGGTGCAAGCATCAGCAGAGATTACCACGGTCTGTTGTGATGGCCCTGGGGGAATCTCACAAGGCCTTGCAGTAGGCACTGTACTATTTGTTTTCATTCTTTTCTCAACAAAATTGCGTTTTGATGCTTGGAAGGCGTGACCCTTGTTAAATTGTGTTGTCTCTCTTCATTCTTCTTTGAGCCACACGGGAGAAGAGGTGTGAGCGCAAGCAGTTAGAAAAGTTGAAAATGTGCTGGCAGAGGATGCAGAAATTAATGACTGACACTGTGGAAACAGTTTGATCTGTAGAGCCACCAAGACTCTGTGGGCATTATGTTCAGATAGATCCAGGATCCTCAGTCAGTGTCTTCAGTGTTTTCTCCTAGAAGATCAGTAGCTTTTTTTCCAACTAGTTATATTAGATCCCACCGATGGGATCTGGTCTGATGTACAAATATATCATATTATGGAGAAATTCCCAGGCTTAGCCTGTGTGTGCCACCACTCAGAGAGAAAACCCAGCTATACTGTGGAGGCAGCAGCAATTGCTCAGAGCTCTTTTTGGACATGCTCAAGTTGAAGATGTGACCTCAGTCCCCTGGGTGTCTTTTCTTGTGTAGCTGTCATTTCCACCTCCTGCTTTTCTCTTAGGCTGGGAGAAAGTCCCAAAATAGGCATTTGAGTTTTTGGCAGTGTTTGCTGCCTAATTACTTATTCTTCATTCCCTACAGAGATATGGTGGTGCGTGGGATTCTCTGGTTTGTGTAAAACTTCGAAGTAGCGTGTTCCTCTTGTGGTTCACAAGACATAGGTTGGAAACCCTGACACAGAACAAACATGTTTCCTTGTTCTTAAGCTGGGTGGTTGGGAAAAACTTTCTCATTTTGGCATAGGAATTTTGTCTTTTTCAATTTCAGAAGATGGGCAAGGCAATTCAATGGGACAATTGCAGAATCTTGTTTTCTTGTTGTATCCAGAAATTGAATCCCATTTGGAAAATAACCGTTAGTCCATAAACAAGCTACTGGATTCAGTATAAGGGTAACTGTGTGAGGTTTCTGTGGTCTGTTTAGTACAGGAGTTGCTCAAATGTGCCTCTAATAATATGAAGTCTGGAAAACCTTTTACAATTATTTAAACATCTTTCTTGAAATACGCATGATACTTTACCTGTATGTTTTCCACAAGCTGTCCATACTCAGTGCTTATAGTTTCTGAAAACAAAACATGGATAGGCTTTGATGATAATTCAAAGCTGATACAGGATTGTTATAATTTGTTAGAGATCATGGCTGCCGTCCTAGAAGGGGAGAACTGCATTTGTGTAGTACCAGGAAGAGGTTTTTATCTTGTCATTTGTTTGAATAATGTGAGACTGTCACCTCTCTCTCCCTTCAGAAACTTTCTTTTCTGTCTCACCTTACTGAGATAATTTCCAAAAAAATATCAACACGGATGAAATGATTGATTAGAGCCTTTTTTTATAAATTGGCCCTTATTGCAACCCAGGTGCAAGTCCCAGAGAAGTTAGAGGACATGCTTAGCATTCAGCAGTTCTCCCCAAGATTATTCTAAGAAACACATATCGCCCAATACTGAAGCCTGCTCTGGTCTGATAAGGTTTGTCTACATGCGGAAGTCAGCGTGCTGTTGAACTAGAATAACAGTGTACAGCGTGGTATCTTCTTCACAGCAATTCTCTGCATGCCCAGGCTCAGGGTGTATGTCCTAAGGCTGCTTTCGAAGTCATTTAAGCTGCTTTCTAATTAAAAGTCTAACACACACTTTTGTCTGATGTGATTGCAGTGTCGGTGATTGTGTGTGTCAGTATGCTGCTAATTCACATCTTACTGTGTCTGGACTCTCATGTTGACAAGCCCTAAGTATTTCAATTTTAAGGTCTTCGTCAATTATTTCTGTGAGTGCAACAGACAATCCCAGTGCACTGTGCTGCGATACAGAGTGCTCAGATGCTACGTACCAGAGTAGAACGCTGTGCTCATTGAAGTGAATATAACATTTTCACCGATTTTAGTGAAAGATCCGACTTTATGCTTGTGTTCATGTATTTACTTACAGTAGCACCTAAAGATCCAACCTGGAATTTTAGCCTCATTGTGCTATTACTGGTAAGTTAACATCTAAGGAGAGCTTAGAGAAGCGCAATAAAAATGAGAAGGGAGGCTTTTAGTCAGGTTTGATTTATGAGGAAAAATTAAAGGATTTGAGCGTGCATAGCTTGTTTGAGTTTGACAAAGAAGACAACATGACTGTAAATACTTCAAAATTTTAATTCCATAACCAGCAGAGGATTTGCTTAATGTTAAGGACATTCCAAAGGTTAGGACAGCAGCTCAGGAGACCTGGGGTTAATTCCATGACATACATCCTTAGGCAAGTCATTTCTGCTTAGATCCTAGCAAATTCTTAAAGGCACCCAACTGCCACTTCTTTGTCTACACCATTGAGTGTTAGTCAGCTGAGACTGAAAACCACCTAATTTAGACAATTACCTTGCTAAATACATTTACAGGTCTGGATCTTGGCCTCTACCTGCCACAGCTATATATGTCTGTAAATGGGTAAAAACTGCCCTTTATCAGAGAAAGAGTCTGAGAATAATGTGTTTGGAAAGTATGGGTGTTCGGTTGTTGTAACAATGGGAGCCATGCAAGTATACTAAGCAGAAAAACTAATTAAGATGGGATTTATTTCACTTGTCTGTAGTGTAAGGTAGTCATCTAATCTTTCTCTATTTTAAGTACAGAGATGAAGTGCTCCAAAAGGCAATGAGCCCTATTCGGCCACAGTATCTGAAATGGGGGATGAATTCACCCCAGCAGTGCCTGTCTCCACCTTCTCTGGAGGGACCCAAGACAATGCCTGAATTTCAGGTGGTTGAAATCAGGCAAGAATAAAAGGATCAAACAAAATCAACTCAGCTTGATTTTAAGGGAAAAAAATGTCTTCAATGAGTGTATTTACTGAAATGTTCTTTTAAAAGAATTACAGAAACCACCTCAAAGAACTTCCTTTTTCCTCCTGTTATTTCTCATAAAACATTCAGGAAGTATTTTATTAAAGACTAACGACATGATAGAGCTCCCACTTAACCATGTTTGAGTGAAACAGTCCTTGTGCAGAGTAGCAACCTCCCAAAAGTGCTATGGTGCACGTACTACTAATGAATGTTGTAGCCAGTAAGGCCTACATGTCCCAAGTTACCTAATACTACATTGGAAAATCTAGGCCTTAATAACTAAATGGGAGCTGAGCTCCTTTGGAAATCTACTCCTAATGTCTCTTGCTTTAATACAGTAGCCTCATGTGAGCTGGAGTTACTATGTTACCTCTAGGTGGTAGCTACCTCCTTGAAAAAGACTGATCCTCAGAGAAAATACAATTATGGGCACTGTAAATTTAAAGAAAAAAAATAATGTGGGAAAGCTATTCATAGGAGAGCTACAAAAATTCTGGGAGCTTCTGTTAGAGCTGCTGGAGGTCCATGTGCAAAGCAGCTGTGGGATGCTGGGGGTCTGAGGAAAGGTTGAGCAATACAGGCTCATGAGGAAGACTGAGATGACCTATCTGAGGTCCCTGCTAACTCATGCAATTGCACAAGTTCACATTTCAAAGAAAGATGAGCTTAATCAGTTTATCCTGCTATAGGTGTGACCCAGTGATAGAATCCTCTTTTACATTATTACATTTGTTACCCTGCAGGACAGCAACATCTCGTTGTGACTAGTTTACTCCTTTTGGTTTGCACCCTTCAAAGAAAAGGCCTGTTTTCAGGCTTTGTCCCTCTTCTCTTGGTAGCTCCCACCTCCAGCCTCTCCAGAGCTCATCTTCACGCAGCTGGACTCTTATTTTCCTCACAACTGCTTGTCATTTGCCTGCTTCACTGGATCCGCAGGGGAGGGAAGGAGAGAGTCCCTTTGCTATTCAGACTTCTGTCTCCTGGCTCATCTATTGATGAAGAGGCAGGGATGAGTAAGCAATAAGTCACTTCAGGGCCAGGGACCTGGTGTCAGAAAAACTGGCCACATATGGTACTGGACTAGACTTATGCTTGGGAATGTCTAAAATATGAATTTAGAAGCGCAAAATGTATTTGCAAGAGTTTATATTGCTTTTTCTTGACCTTGCAGACCCCACACATATTACTTTGGGAAATTGGAGACAGATTGTCCTAAGAACTTAGAGGGGGATTTAGGGTTCGCACAGGGTATCTAAACGCAGTGGGGGTTTTATCTGGGTGTGGAGCAATCCTGACTTAGACCAGGACATGAAATAAGAACTCTCTAACTGAAGAAGTGTATTTGGGTCACAAGGCTGTGAGCTTAAAACTCATCTTCAACCTGAGTGAGACTTAGTCAGCGAGTTAGGTGTGAGATACACCTATTGTTGGTTCCTTAGAGAGCCTGGGCTTGAACTAGGTACTATGTTCCTGGACACTGTAAGGACTCTTGGCTGTTCCTGCTGCAGAAACGCATATATACACACACAGACATGTTTATATATATTCTGCACTGTCAATGTGTAAGGGAATAAAGGTGGAGACTATGTGAATTACACTGAGACCAGCTTCTTGCTGGGCTCTCTTGACACACCAGAGTCCCAATCCTTTCCATGAGTGACTCCAAACCTGTGAATTCACATCATCTGCTTTATGTCCTAATTCAGGGGCTCTGAATCATCCTCTGTAAGTATCTACAGCTTTCCTCTGGTTTACATCCTCTGAATTTCATCTAGATGTCTGATGTGGGCAGTGAAAGGTGCTTCTAAGTGCCCAGTGGTCCAGACACAGAGGACGACTCTGTGTATAAGTGCTTGTCCACAGATCACTGCAGGTTGTAAAACACCACACAGAGGACCGAGAGAAAGCAGACAACAGTGACAGGAACACCACATTGCCTATATATAGCTAAGTAGCTGTTGTGCTCTGCCTGTTGCTGTTATGAACAACTATCTCACTTTTTGCTCCCTCTCTCTGCTTTATCCATCTGGTGTCATTCATTATATGCTTAGACTATAAGCTGAAAGGAGGAGAGGCTCTTGTATCCTCCTTCATAGTGCGTGCAGCAATATGGGGTCCTGCCCCTGACTGGGGCCTCTAGGCACTATCCCAGTATAAATAATACATAAAAATAGATCAGCAGTGTAACATCCATCAAGAAAACTATACAGAGACCTAAACAGTGCTTTAGTATTGAATTGCTCTACTGTCTAATGTGGGGTTCATGCAATAGCTTGCTGTAGTTTTCTGAATTAGAAGACAGATCATACAAAGCCTTATATCTATGGGCAATGTGCAAGGAGCTTGGGGGAAATCTATAATTACTAAAATTGGGAAGTGTGCCAAAGATGATTTACAAGTATGGGGAAGAATGCATCTTTTGTGATGTTCAGGATTTTATCAGGTTTATTTTGGCAGCTTTCCAAGATTAATAGCAAAAAAACAGCCAAAAATTTTGAAGTGAAGCAATCAGACCAAATTTCAGCTGCAGCAATAGCTGTGATAGCCCAGGGGTTTACAGCAGCTTCCTCTCTCTTGACACAGCACTGATTGTTCATATTGCATCAGGTAGGATGACATTAAGGAAAACAATTTATCTGAGTGATGCAGACAGCTTTTGAGGTGTGCAAGGGCAATACACAAGAGAAATGGGTATTATTAATATTACCACCTGTATTACAGCCATTGTTGTAAAGTTCATCAGCACTTAGAGCCTCATTAGATTACACACGATGTACAAAGAGCATGAGTTAAAACTTCTCTGAAAAAACGTTAACAAGTATGTTAGAGAACAAAGGTGTACCTGAGAAATTAGGTATTACTGTTCTCATTCAGCTTGGAGTCACTAAGGTGTAGTGATTTGCTCTTTCATAGTTGTAGATAATTGTTCCTTGCGATCGATTTGATGGGATTGCTGAGGGGGGGGGTTTGGAAGGTGGAAAGGGACAAGTCCTTGGCCACTGAGGATTCATTTCTTGTGATGGCAGAGCATTGGACCTGTAGCACCAATTCTCAGATGCTTTTTGAGAGAAATTGATTGTAGTTATCTGATGCTCTTTCATTTTAAAGATCCTTTTGTGCAATTACTTTTCTATTTGACCCATGACTCCACCTGTTGGAGCTCCATGTCCATTTGGTAACACTGATTGAGGGCTCCAAGAAGCAAGCTCTATCTATCTCAACTAAGATGGTCATGTAGTTTCTCTGTCTAATCAGCAGAGAGGGAGACACCTCAGCTTCCCATCCAAGAAGTCTGAAGTGCCTGGGAGTAATCAGCCCCTGAAGTGCCTGTTTCTCTCTAATGACTGTAAATGGAAAGTAGGTGAACTGACACCCAGAGCTGGGGTAAGTCTCTTAATTGTCGACATGGAAGCCTGTTTCAGTGGCAGAAGGTTCAATGAAATAACCTCTGTGCTAATTTTTTTTTTCTTTTCTTTTTTTTTTTTCCCCCTCTCCCCTTCATCTTTCAAAAAACATGCTGTTGCAAACTTGGAGCAGAGGTAGCATCTTCAGTCTGTGCTGCTAAACCAGGATGGGCTTCTATGCTGGTGGACCAGGATGGGCTTCCACGGTGACGGCTGCTGGAGCCGACCTGCCCTGTTGTTCACTGGCAGTGCTGCAGGAATGTGATGTAGTGTATTTAGTATGGGAAAACCACATAGGATTTGATTTAGGATCATCACTGCCACGGATGTTGAGCATCTGGGTGGCTGTTTGTTGAAGGGAGTGTAAGAGTTTGCTGGGTGCTTTTATGTCACATGACAAATGAAATTAATAAGTAAATCAAAGAGAATGTGATTGAAGAGACTGAGGCTTTTCCCTTAACTTTAAAGAGTTGTATTTGGCCTATTAAATCCAAAATTGTGTCTACAGGCACAATATACACCTACAGGAAAACAAAGACAAACCTTCATATTTGTCTGCTTTTGTAGCATCTGTGTTAGTCTTTTACGGTTTAGGTGGAGCCATGGTGGCCATTTTCCTGCTGTCCTACCCAGGTTGGAAAAGGGAAACTTCTCAGTGGCATCATATCATTTATTTTTGTTAGCTTTTTGGAGGTTCAGCATCCCTGCAGGTGTAAGTGCTGAGAACTGTGCAAATCAGACTCCTGATTCTTTCTGTATCAGACAAACTGGTGGCTCCCGATTTCAGAGTTTCTTCATACTAAACAAAGTCCTTCAGTTCTGCAGAAGACCTTATAAATGCATGTAGGGAGACTAGGAGTCCTTGATTTCCATAGATCCAAATGAACCCATTAAAAGAAAAGGTTTCTTTCATTGCTCTCAGGAAGAGTTAGGCAAATAAGTTAGGCAGCAAGAGAAGAGGTAAGCAGTTGCACAACCTTCATTTGTATCACTCACATTCACGCGTTGGGAAAAGAATTCCCAGCTCAAGAGTGAGCTCAAAATTAAAAGAGAAATATCCCCAAGGCTTTTGGAATAGGAAAAAGAAAAGAAGCTTCAGAAGCTCAACTCTCATGAATTGTTAAAACAAAACAAACAGCTGGATGGCAGAAGGGTTGTTCTCTGCATAAAATATTTCCTGAAACTCTTTCTTCCGAGATCCATGCTGATTATTTATTTGTTTTAGTTTTTCTTTCTTATGAATTGATTTGATTAAAAAAAAATTAGGCATCTCATCCTCTGAATATGACGAGAGGATGCTAGCAATTATTTTGCTAGTTTCTTCAGTGCAATCAGTCGATCAGTTATTAATCCCTTCTTCTGAGCACGTGGTGGAAGAGAGCAAGGGATTCATCACGTATCGTTCTTTGTCTGTAATCCTTTGTAATCTTAAAAGTTAAATTCCTATTTCCACCCTCATTTCATTGTAAACCTTCTGTCCTCAGTCGGGCAGATCCATTTCCAGCAAGTATAGTAGCAATGAACTTAAGGTGTTTAAAGTAAACCAGCCAATGCTGACTGCAGCTGTGAGTGACTTCATGAACAGGTCACCTGGCAGAAGGGAATAGGTGGTGACATTGGCACGAGGGCCATGACAAGTACTGGAGGCCCCCCTGCCACATTGCTGCCTGAATGGCTTTTATCAGCTCTCTTTCTTTTTTGAGGTCTGTATCTCATGGAAGGTGAACTAAGAACATCCATGGAGAAGTCGGTGAAATTCTGCTCTAAAAGCATGACCCTGAGCAGGATTTTGTAGGAGGACATTTGTGTGCACTGTTGTGGTTATCAGCTGTTTGCTGTTTTATTCCAAGTTTATCAAAGCTTTTCTGAAAACAGAGTTTCAATGATCAGAAACAAACAGCTGATATTTTAGCCTAGCGCTGTCTTCTGTAAAACTAGAGTTAAATTTCAAAAATTTCACCTGTAGTTTATCTGCCCACACCTAGAACCTAGAACCACCTTCCCTTTTTACTTTCTACATGACAGTCACGTTAGCCCAATTTGGACATCTGTATTCACACTGTGAATTACTATTATGTGAATTACTAAACCATGAGATACTATTTCATGGCTTAGTATTCTTCACAGAAATTACACAATGAAAGGCAGTACATTTTAAGTGCCAAAACTTGCTGGGATGCTTTGCTGGCTCTGTCACTGACTGCCTATCTTGCTCAGCTGATGGCTGATGGCGTTAGTGGCACGTTTCCCTTGTGGGTGCAGGGACTCTCAAGCCTACCAAAATGGAGACAGATGGGTCACATCTGTATTTGCAAGTTAAACAAGGCCAAAAGACAGTATTGGCCTGCAGTAACCCGTGATGTTTGTTAGCGTGCTCACTGGACTGCTTTTTGCTCTTGTCAGCTAGCACATTTCCAAACTGCCCTATCGTAAGCTGGGGGGACGTGGAGGGCTCCCAGGACGCAATACGGGTGAGACCACTTGGTTTTGAAGGGAATGAGGGTTTTGTTGCGTGGACAGAAGCTGTGCCAGGCTGCTCTGTCTCAGGATCTGCAAATAGTGTCTGGCACATTTTATTTATTGATACAGACTTAGACTTGGGGTCTGGAAGCTCAAGTCAGAGCTGTGCTGGGGGTGGCTGTACCATATTCCTGTAATTACACAGGCTTTTCCTCCACCCATCTTTTGTTTGTTTTGTCTTCTTAGATGTAAACTCATCAGGGAAGGCATTGACACTTGCTCTTTATTTGTAGAGTATTTAGTACCATGTGGCCCTGACCTGCATAGATTTCAATGCAAATAAAGGCAGCTGAATCTGCTCTTTCCTCTTTTCTTGCAGCTTGCGATGTTTTCCCTGACTATAGCTGTACCGTTAAGGAAGGAACAAAGAGTAGCTACTTAAGAACTGTAAAACCTGCCCCACTTCAGCCCTGGCTATTTAATTTTGTAGGCTTATGTCAGACCCTTAAGGTTAAAAAACGTTTCTTTTCTTGTCTTGGCTTGAACAGCAAATGGAATGTTTCAAAGAAAAAAAAAAAAAAAAAGAGTCCATACGACGCAGGCCAGAGTGATGCAGCCTTGCCTGTTTTTCTTGATCTGAAACACTTTATTAGCTGGAGCACAATATGGCCTGGCCGTCTCAGTTTCCATCCCATTTTTGGATGGAAAGTTGCACATCAAACAGGCCCAGAAGCAATCGTTTGCTCATGAATGGGCAGACATTTGCTCCTTTTCTTTGCAACGTAACATTTTCTTGGTCAGACTTTTCTTCATCCCTTCCTCCTCCATGAACGCCCCCAAAACTGCAGAGTAAATAATTTTGGCTTACAATGAACAAAGCTCTGAGATGATAATGAGAAGCAGTGAAGAAACCCTCTGTGTCTTACACCATACAGACTTGAACTCTGCTGAAGGGGCCGTATGCAGCAAGGTCAGGAGTGTGATGAAGTATAAGTTTGGAAGGGGAATCTGCTGGAGAGATAGTATAACCCACTGAGTGATAAGTGCTGACAGACTGGCACCCTGATGTTTGAAGTGCTTTCCCTTGCGGCAGAAGTATGTCTCTGATCCCGTTGTGTTATGGCCAGACTCGGTCTGTTTTGAAAGCCTATACTTTCTTCACATGGAGACTCAGAAAGATTCAGGCTGAATGTATTTAACAGAACCCTGAATTCTGGGCCACAGTTAAAGATAAATTTTAAAGATTCGATATGGCCTTCCCAAATGGCATTTGTAAGTATAATCATAAGCATATGTCAGTACATTTATATTATTATTATTATATGTTTTCATTAATGTTTTTCTAATACGTCACCATTAAGTTACTGTCTTTAGTGTGCTAGTTCATAGGAATAAAAGTATTAAAGTTATGATTTCAAAAGACTGATAAAACAATAACAATGGGGAAGTTCAGACATCTTCTAGTGCTTAACAAATTGCGAGCATTATTCAATCTGTCCAGGCAGGCTCTTGCACGGTTCCTGTTCTTTGCTGTTTCTTTCCTGTGGGTTTAGCTTGAGTGTGCTCCCAGTATGGCCACACAGGGAGAAAAACTGAAATATGTGAGTGAGACCCAGGGT
The DNA here is from genome assembly GCA_013398915.1 of Dromas ardeola. Lineage (NCBI taxonomy): Eukaryota > Metazoa > Chordata > Aves > Charadriiformes > Dromadidae > Dromas > Dromas ardeola. Next base: position 294,780 of record VYZM01021333.1, on the reverse strand, counting down.
GGGAGGTGGAAGATTATGTGAAATGTCCTGGGACCTTCCAGGAGAAAGCTGCTCTGCTCTTTACCCAAACCTTGGTGACAGAAATAATATCCAAAGCTGGTCATGCATGATTTGACTAATATGGGATTTTAAGAAACAGTAGCGATATGTTTGCAGTCCCTTGAATCAGTTTACTTCAGTATATATAAAAAAGAATTACAAATTTTGTAAATGAAAAAGCTTGGGAGAGAGAAAAAAAGAGATTGTTCTTTTTTTTTATCTGTAGTTTCTAGTCTAGGACTGGGGCAAGTTCCCCATCCCATTTGCTGTATCTCCAGGACAGCAATATTCTGTCACATTTTCAGAAGGTTTCTGGTACCTGACATAGCAATTCTGTCATCCACACTGGTTGTTTGACAACCAGTGATCAGAACACTTCACTGCTTTGGAAGACAACAGGAGGCAAGGGTATAATCCTTAATAGTACACAGGACTAATCAGGCCTCTCTCTAACTACTTAAATACAGAGGGTACATCTGCACAAATAATAGAAGAAAATACTGTTTTCATTTTGATTAATAATAATAAAGCACTAACAGACATGTAGATATGTCAGTTTTCAGTGATTTGCAGCCATGCTCCCCTCCGTTGGAAACAATGAGAAATAATTTACAAGTGCTTTCATTATCAGCATCCCAAAGGATAACTGTCTGCACTTTCATTCCTTCCCAGTCTCTAATGTGTATGCACTAAGCTGCATTTTTTAACCATGCAATCAGAAAGCATGTGTTCCTCAGGACCTCTGGGTCATTCCTGCAGAGGGTGGACACTGAATGAGAAAGACACCACGGAAGTAGAAATGTTGTCTTGTTATTTTTAAATGAGCTTAGTAAAACATTGCCTTTATTTTCTCTACGCTTCACAGACTTACTGCGAGAGGCAAGATCATGTTGTTTGCCATCACATTCTAGCTGTAGTGCTGACATTCGTAGCGTTTTAGTTCTTGGCCTTACAATCTTCTCATTTCCTTTATCATGGAATCCCTTTTGTGTAGCATGACATTTTCTTTCATTTCCTCTCAAGTAAGAATACTACCACAGTAAAGACACGTACACCTAACATCGCTAATACACTTTTCCTTTCTATTAGCAGAAGGATAAGAGCCTGTTACACAACCATTGGAGGGATTCATTCCTTTGCCTCCTACAGCAGAGGACCGTGCTCAGACATGTCGGGGTTTTATGATGGTTCAGCAAATGCTACTCAGTGAAGGGCATTATGTAGGGAGCAGCTCTACGTAGATCTGGAACTGGAGAAACAAAAGTAATTGTTCCAGTAACGTTTTTTGTTGGTTTTGGAAGCATTTATTTGGTCTGAGTATAGTCAAATACATAAACAAGTGATAGCATAGACCTACATTTTTTCCTCCGGTATAGGATCTGATACTTAACTAGAGTCCACAGAAGGTGCTAAGGAGCTCAGGTTGGTAGTTTCACTGTCTGGTGGTTTCTATTTCTCTCTGTTGGTTATGCATGTAGCTTTGAGTGACCAGGCTGCCAGCTTCTATTTTCCAGGTACCTAAATTGAAAGGAGGTGAGTCTGAACCTTAGAAAGATTATCAAATATTTTTACACTAAATTTATAAAGACAAGCTCTACTTTCATTCAAATTATCTGAATGAATGTGCTTACTAATTATTCTGTCAAAAGAATTCAGAACTGGAACTCAGATGATAAATTTAGTCTTTGTGTACTAAAGAACACAACTATCACCAATATTAGGGTCATGATGGTCATGATCCTTTCCTACCTAATTAGTGCAACTTCAATGAAGACAGTGGACACACGCCAATGTATCCCTTACTGATTACTCTCTGCATTGCTCTGATACAGGTCTATAGTGGAGACTGTTATAAATATTTTAAATCTCTGCTTCTTTCATTAGCATGTGAAGACATTCAGTAAAATACAAGGAAGTTTATTGCTGGGAAAAGAATGAGGAAGGAAAAAGAGAAGGAGTAATTGGATAATCACTGTTTGCAACTGTAAGTTTTCTATAGTATTGATCATCATGATTTAGGCAAAAAAATTGCATTTTCACGTTATTATGTTTAGAAATTGTATGATCTCAAGAGGCTTGAAAGCCTTCAAAGATATTGAACATGAGAAATAGTATTACGATGGGTAATAGCATTCTTACCAATTTATATATTTGATCTAAGTAGAAATGCATCTTCTTAGAAAAGGTAAATTAGCATTCGTCTTTGATGTCATGTATGAATTTTAAAACATGGAATCTTCAGTATTTATTTCTCTAAATTAGATTCAGTACAAAGCTTTCATGTTTACTTCTACAACTCATTTGCTCAGGAGAATCAATTTACCTGATGGACACCTCTCGCGTTATGAGACAGCTATTTGCCTTTCTAGAGATCCAGTTCATCTTTGTGAAAACAGAATTAGGCTGTCAGTATGCAGTTGTTTAAAATAAACTCCACACTTCACCGATGTGGTGGGTAAGATCATGACATAGCTTACAGATCTACACAGGATTTTAGAAGGAATTCATAGGGATTCCTATGGGGCTTGACCTTGTTGACAGTGTTATTGACATAACTCATTTTCTTCTCTGTTACACAATGGAAATCTAAAATGCAGCCTTATTAAATAGCCTCATTGAGTTCTAGGAGTGTTACAGCTTCTTTCAATTTTTTTTTTTAATTTAAATTTTATGTATTGACAAATAAATTTTCATATTAGGGGAAATTTTCAGTGGACAGAAATGACCCAACTATTTGATGTATTATGTGTGATTAAGAAATATTTCAAACTGAAGATTCTGGAATAAATTGCCTACTTTTTCTTGGTGTGGAGGGTGAGAAGGAAAAAAAAAAAAACAGGGAGTAATTCTGTTTTTCATTAAGATGCTTCTGCTGTGACAATTGATATAACAATTATAAAAAGCTTTATAGGAACTGAAACTGAAAACCACAGTGCAGAGAAGGTGATGTTGTTTTGCACTGTGACTCTTATTTTATACTTTAGATTTTCTCAGTATTGTGCAGCACAAATCTAGTGCACAGTTTAAAAAACAGGCTGCTAATCAGTGACACTGCTTGTGTTTTTCATTCTTGTGAGTGCTTCTGAAGAATCCCTAACTATATTATGAACATTATTTTGCAACAAACTTTGTGCCTGTGTAATTGATCACTATTTTGCTGACTTCTTCCTTTTACACCAAAAAAGAATCATGGCCCTGCATTAAAAAAAAAAATAAAAAAATACATTTCAGATTACATTGGTTTAGCGTATTGAATATGTTCCCAGAGATATGTCCCAGAATCTATCTTGTTCTGCAGTGATAGTTTATAATTAAACTTCTTGTTCCCTGGAGGGCCCTTGTTTTGGCTTTCTAAGAGCGAAAATGCAACGTGATAGATGTGTCTTTGTTTTTTTCACCTCAGATGAATGGAACAAATGTCCAGATTCGCCTAAATTACTGCCAACATGTAATCTTTAAAATTTTTTTAAAAAAGAGCTGTTTGTTTATTTGAAGGAATTCTGCCAGTATTTGGAAGCAACGTAAATACAAGAACAAATGGTTATTTAATTATTTTAAAGCACTAGTATTGTAGTTATTGGCCTATTGTTTGTGCTAAATTGAGCTGTTGTCATGACGTTAGTCCTCTTAATGCAACACACAAATATGCAGTTAATATCCTGAGGATTTAAAAAAAAAAGATGTTGCCTTGTCAGATGTCTTTCAGAACTGGCTTTGTTGTGACAGTTGCATTAGATTGTCTTTCGTTTGGGTACTGTTCCTGTAGTCAGTTCACACAGGGTAATCAGCTCAGCCTTTTTCCACTTCTAACTCTATTAAATCTGTTTTACCAAGTCTAAAGCGTTCCTCCCTCCCCCTCCGCTCCTTTTGCAGGTGCTCTTCACAGAGATGCTCTGCAGCTTCTCAGCGGTGGCACTGGGCAAAGTCCGACCCAGCAGGGCTGAACAGGGCTGTCAGGTGGAGAAATCAAGGTCCACAGTTTGGCTGATTGGGTCGAATGGTTTTTGTGAGGACATGTTAGCTCAATGCCTCACTAACGCATGCGTTTCCAGCCTTGTCTGTGGCTGATAGCGTGTTACCGTCAGAAGGGCGACGTGGCCTTTTGGTCCCCCTCTGAAAGCTCTGCCTTTATTTTGAATGCTGCAATTAGTGGAATTAATGCGTGAGGGTTTTACAGGCAACGTCCTGCCTGAAACCACATGTTGGACAAGGCTGAACTAGAAGGTACACTCAGGGTCAGGGTTAGTCTGACATGCAGGAAAGGAAAGGAGTTGTTGCAGTTTCGAAATTTTCTGTCCTCCAACTTGGATATCAGACTGGGACAGATCCCAACGAATGTATCCTTTAGTTCGTTACTTTCACCTACTGAATTTTAAAAAATTTAAAAACCTTTAAAAAGGTTTTAAAAAAAAAACCCTGAAAACAGGGTTTTCAGAGTGACCAAACTCCTTCAGTTGTTTTTTTGTTTTTTTTTTTTTTTTGTTTCTCTATCTGTCTTTGGGTGTACCAAGGAGTCATAGCTAACTATCGTACAGCAGTAGCTTTCTAAATTCAACATCAGAATTAGGGGCTTAACATGAGCGGAGAGGCTTTGGATGTCCTGAGACTGAGTTTGATAGTCTCCTTCAATAAGACAATCTGCCAGCAGTGGGTATGCACATTCCCATTCAACTTTTGCCACTTGAACAGCAAATAATTTCTGCTTTTTTCCTACCTTTTTGAGAGGAAGACTAACGAGAGGCAATAATGCCTCCCACACTGATTGCCATGGTATCCCAGTCTTAGGCTTGCCCCAGTCCATCTTGACACAGCCGAATACAGATGCAGTGGTGGTTTGGGGCAGCCCTTGCGGGAAGAGGTGGGAAGTGCTTGCGGGAAGAGCTGGCTCAGGAGGACTCATCCTTTCTTGCTCTTACCTACCCTTCACCTCCCCTGCCAGCTCTTTACCCCGGATAGCCCCAGCTATCCCCCCAGGCGGCTCTCTCCCTTGGCAGCGGTGCATTGCTGCTTTATGGCAGCTTTGCTCAGGTCCTTGTCCTTCTCGCTGGCTTCCTCCCACAGCTGAGGTTGTCCATGACAAACAACTGCATTGTTTCCCAGTCTGGTTTCTGAGATTTCTCGCCGTGCCTCCTGCCCCCAGAGTTAAGCAACTGCCGTTGCACGGTGCACTGAACTCTGCATGACCACTTTGAGGGATTTCTCAACTGCAGCGTCCTGGGGTACAGCACCAGAGCCTGCCTCCAATTAGCTCAAGAGCACAGTTCCAGACACATGTATTTGGTTCAGCAAATGCTATTTGTTTGTTGGGTGATGATGTTTTTCTAAGCTTATGCTTTATTCATAACATGAGTGACATTTCTGCAAGAGGTGATGATGTGTCTCTCGGTCTTAGTTTTTTTCTGGTTTTGGAAATAAACAGCAAACTGCTATAGCAATGCGCATTAGCTCGCTTATGTATGAGTAAAATCGCAATGATAATCAGGGACTTATACATTAAATTAAACAAATATAGTCACTAGGTTAAAAACAATATGTCATTACCGTGATTAAAGAAATACTTTTGATTCAAGGATGGAATAGATCTCGGGTTTAAATTTAATTTTATATTACTATTTTGTGATTATCATTCTTGGATTACTCATGAGATTTAAACACACACCTTTCAAAATGAAATGTAGAAATATGAATATTTAGACAGCTCATTTCAAGATCACTAGGTACTTTATTACCTCACCTACAAGACAGTTTCATATTTGCTTTGATCCTCTTTGATCTCAGACAGATAGCAACCAGCTTTCAGCAGTGTCTCTTCATAATATTGCTTTTTCAATATTCCCATGCCTTAGACTAAATTGCTTCCTCTGAAGATGTTCAGTGGCCCAAATGACAGTATTTGAGTTCTGAATTCATTGAATCTCTCTTTCTGTTTTTTCTTTTGGGCTGTTTTCAGATGAATAATGTGATAGTAGATAAGCTTCATGGAAAACAAAAAAAAGAAAAAAAATGAAAAAGTATTAAAAAAAACTATATTTCACCATATTGGCCCAATAATATGATTATGCAGCATCAAAAGAATAAAGCTGTGCATTTCTCCAGTGCCCTGAGAAGAATACCTTTTTTAAACCCTTGCCTCTCAGAGATTTGTATTCCTGTGGGAATGTAAGTGATATCAAGGGCAGCAGATTTTGAGTGCAGCTGTAGTTATCATTAAAAAAGATAAGTATTTGAAGGAATTTTGATATTTCAGCCATTCTGTGGTATCAAAGGTCTCTTGTGTGAAATACAGAACTATGCCAACAAAAACATAGATGACCATTGATTGCTACTTTCTGCTCCATTAAAAGAAAAAAGCCTCCAAGATGCATTCTGTTTTTAATATTTGAAAAATAAGATCATAATAAGCTGGAAACTCATACTCAGGTGCTATGAATCACGATTATTCCCTATGGAACGAGACACACATATCTGTATGCCTGTATCTGAATATGCACCAGTTACTTTTCTGTGAATCTTGCATCATTTATATCCTTAGACTATTACAGATATAACAACATTACAAATCACTTTAAAACTACTTTTACATTGGCGACCAGAAGTTTGGATCAAATACATTGAAAGTAATGCAGAGAATTTTTGCTTTCTGAGATTCTAAAGTTCACATATTACAAAGCAGTACAGTGTATGTTCTGATTGTATTTAACTTTCCTTACCTAGTAATATGAAATAATAGAAAAAAAAGGGTTTTCATCTGAAGTCTAGAAGCCTAGAAAATGAGTGAATAGTTTGAAGTACTGCCTTCAGCTTTCACATTGAGAAATGAAGGGTCACCACATCGAAGAAGGCGCTCAATAGCCTCTGCAGGACTGACCAAAGCAATGAAATCTGTGTCCTGTGTACGCGATGAAACAGTAAAATATAGCTGAAAGAAAGCTAGTGTTATATTAAGAGGTTCCATGTTGATTGTAACTCCTGAATCATCTATTAGATTTTCTTTTTTTTTTTTTTTTTTTAATAATTTAAGCTTGCTTTTGCCAAATATCAGTCTCAGAACTTTGCACCCTGCACTTTGACAAGAGGCAGTGGTGTAAAAGTGCTGGGAAGTGAACCTTTAGTAATATCCTTTCTCTATCCTTTCTCCTTTTGCCATTCTCCCAAAGCAAAACTTGGAGACCCTCTCAAGCCATTTGCCAGTGTTTACTATTAATCTACACCCTATATCTACATTTTTTAAAATTTGGTTTTGAATCATATTCAACCGAGTCTGCTACCCAGCCGTTATTCATCTAAGAAACAATGCATGCTAACTGTATTGTGTTTTTCCTCTTGCAAAACCTTGTCTGTCTTTTTAAAAAAATTATTATGATTTTATTTTTCTGAAGGCAGAATGGATTCAGACACAGTACCTGCCAAACTTGGAGAGACTTCAGACGTAGGTTCCAGTTTTTACCAGTCTCTAGTGCTTTGTGGATCCAGATTCAGGCATTCTAACTTTGAACATGCTGACATTTTTTAGCCATTTTATATTTGGGAGTCAAAAGTCATATTGGCATGGAGGAAAATATAGAAAAGCAGTTTATAAACCCATGAAAGAATGCTGTTGTATTACAGCTGCTTAACAAGTTATTGCACATCAGCTGAAGTACTGTAATTGTCTGTCCATGCACTTGAGCTTGCCCAGAGTGAGGTAAACATCCATGTGCTCCAGGGATTACTCATTAAATGAAGCATTATGTTTTAATACTAAGAAGTCTCTGCTGTCCTTCCATTATTTTCTACTTTAAAGACAAATTTACTCCGCATAAGGGTAGTTTTAATTATGTGGTTTGCTGTGTGTATATCTTGGATATTTTTCAATTGCTCATGCAGACTGTAGACAAACACATACATATGTGCACACACAACATTTTCCCTGCTATAATTAGGTATTTCTGGCATTTTGCAATAGCAGGATCAAGTCCAAATTGTAGCTACCTTTGGAAAATATTAAAAGTAGCTGTGATTGATTGAAAAAGGAGGTGTAACTTTTCTGATTTAAAACTTAATGAGTTGTTTTTTTTGGTTTTTGTTTTTTTTTTTTTTTCAGAAAGTGTAATGTTTTCCACCATCATTTTAAAGTTAGTTTTTGATCAAAAAAGTCACGGAATTTTTGAATACATGTATTTTTTGAAACACCTCTGAAACTCACTAGGCAATGACAGAAATGGCATTACATTGTTGTGATCCTCTGCAGATACTAACTTAACGTGAAACTTGACTTTTGATAGATATAATCAAAATAACTAAATAACTTTTAATTCTAAATAAGTAAATATAACTAATTTGATCCTTTGGAATAATACAGTTTATAATAGTGAGTTGAAAAAATTGTTGTTGTAAAAGCAAAGGAACCTTTTTCTGTAGGGCTCACTGTAGCATTTCTGAGATGTAACACATTTGGATATTTATTACCCTTCATGATTCACTACAAGGGATATTGCTAAGGAAGCTGTATTCTGACAGGCCCTTAAATTAACGACTATGTATGTATGAAGTATATAAAGTACAACTGTTTTTTTAGATTTATATTTTTCTACTGATCCATTAGAATACAACAAACTCAGATGAGGAATCCCTTTCACAAGCTGTAAATTTCAAGTTTTAACCTACTGACTTCATGCGAGTAAAAATTCTCCAGTGGGAGTAAGAAGTTCATCACGTCTTAGCATAAAGTCCAGGAATCAAGGAAACGCCTGACTGGAATTAGCAAGTAGCTCATCCAGTCTGCCATTCTGGCACCGAGAGGGGATAAGATCAGATGTTTCAATGGAAGACATAAATCTTCACAATTTTACTGTTCTAAATGGAAAGATGATGTTTTTTTGCAGCACTCACACCTTGAAACATAGACCTTATAACTGCTTTTCCACATAGTCAGTATATAGTGCAAATATTAAAATACATTTCTTAACAATTTTGAGAACAGAAGAATTTAAACCTATATTATCAACTTTTGCAAAAGTAAGACCCCTTTTTTCCCCCTTTTATTTAATTTCTAATGAGGGTAAAAGTTCCGGATCTCGGAAAACCTGGCCATTTCAGTACAGTAAAACTGAATTTTGCTGCAATGTGAGAGAGGCAGAGGGCTTTGTCAGGGAGAGAGGTGACAGAGCTACCCAAGTCCTGGGTGTCCTGACATGCTTTTTCCATCTTACCACCTGAAGTTATTCACCAAGGATGATGAGCGAGAGCCCTTCTGCTACTGGTGTTGAGCCACTGTTGGCTGTGAAACCTGAAGAGTTCCTCTTTCACTGATCTAAGCTGTGATTTTTGCCCCGCCCATGTACTTGCCAACCTTGGCAAAAAGTTTTTGGTTGAATATTCAAAGCTAGTCCTGGATTCTGACTAAAGACTTAGTTGTGAAATGTTACATCTCATCTTGTGAGGTGACAGTAGCAAGATATTTTTCTTCAGCAGCAAGTACTCATTGGAGCTGACCACTACTGTCACCTCCTTAATTTTCTCTGACCAATTTTCTCTTGATTTCTCAGCCACTCTGTGAGTCTATTATACTAAGGAAAGTAATGAGTTAGCATGCATAATGCCTCTAATGTTAAATGAGTTGGGTGATCATCACAACTCAGTCAGAATCTTCCTATTTTTATTGCCCAGTAGGATCTATTTTCTGGCTATTACGAAGATGGTGGTATATGAGGGGAAATTAATATGTTGCCACGTTGCATTGTTGGTTTTGGAAGTGGTTCTTCACACGTTGGGTAGTAGACATACAAAATTGTTTGCCAGATGGTGTTGCAGATGCAAGAATTTTACAAGGGCTCAAAGGGAGGCAGGACAAGTACTTGAAAGTGATATCTGCTTGGGGGTTACGAAATAGACAGGCCACGATAGGCTCAGGAAATCTTCTGAGCTGAAAATAGATGAAGAGAAGGGGGAGCATTAAGGGTGGGGAAATACCATATATAAATGTTCTATTCTTATTCTTCCTTACACATACTGTTGAAAACAGACGAGTAGACTGGATGAGCCTTCAGTCTTGCCATTACAAACATTTTTATATTCTTATTTAAGTAAGGACTTGTTGTGTGAGAGGATTTTTCTGGAACAGGAAATGAATTTGAAGGTGGAGAAAACCCAGAACTGCTTAAATGTAGAAAATCAGTAATGTGTTTTGTGATACATATTGCTAAGGAAAGCAAATTGAGAGACAACTTCAATGTCGAAAGAAGCTCAAATGCGATTACTTTCTAAGTTACAGACTGCATAGGTTTGCAGCCTTGCTTTTTTAGCTTTTCTGTTTCATCTCATATTACTGTGAGGAATAGATTTGCATTGTTTTTTTGGTGATTTCTCCTGGTAGTTCTCCAAGTACATACAGAAGGCATTTGCTGATCTAGCTGCACATCTCCTGTGCCCTACGTGCTGCTTTCTAAATCTGTAGCCAAACTTAAGTACCATAACTAACACTTCAGTACACATATACTATTGATAAACAAAGAAACAATCAGCTGTAGCAAGGATGTCTGCTAAAGATGTTCCTCTTTTTCAGAAAGGAGATCGTTATGTGGAACAATTAAAAGGGGCACGGTCAATTCATAGTTCATGAGTCAATTCAGTGACTCATAATATTGGAATTTATTATGCACATAAGGCATTTATTTTAATCTTGTGTTTTTTTCACTTGTCTCATCCTTTGTTAGGATTGGCCTTGCATGCTGGATTCTTATCTTTTTATTGTTTTGTGTTTTTTAATGTTTATACAAGCACTTCTGAAAAACAAGAATGTGGCTGAGGTGCCTCTAAAGGAAAAGAGATGCTTGGGTTTGAGTGGGCTTTTTTAATTGACTCTGCATGTCCCGACTGCCAGCGCTGGGTTATAACTTGCAAATGAGACTGGAAACAGAACACTTTCTTATCGTCCATAACATTTAAATTTGCCTCTGGCAGAATTGTTGCAAAAAATATTTTTCAAAAAAAGGTTATGTTTATCAAGGTGATTATTGTTCTTAATATGATGGGCATTAATGATGATGGCAGAAATTATAGCTGTCCTTACTCCCAAAATTGCACTACTTAATATTAAGAAGAACAAAGTTCTGCTGCAGTGTTTTTCTTTGCATGTTTTAATGTTTTGGCAGATGATATCAGCCACAGACTTGTATCAGCCATCTGAAATAACTGCTTGCTGATCATTAGAGTAATTACAACCCACGAGCTTGTATATACTCTGGAACCTGTCAAGAAAAAATGCTGTGAGAAGGTATTTTTCCAGAAAGTCCATCTGAAAGAAAACCTGCTTTTGGCCTCCTCTCAGTTTATTAATGGTGTGAGACAAGAACATTTTAGCTATAATTTTCTTGGTACATTTTTCTTGGTACAATTTTCTTGTTAGTCATTTTTGTTCTTTTTAGATGATGCTTTCAGTGGTTTTTTTTTTTTTTTTTTTTTCCTGTCATTAATGGCACCTCTCCCACCATATGACTTGGTCGTTCACAAATCTCCAGGATAATAAAACTCACAGTTTACATGTATGATGTCTATGTTTTTTCTGGGTTCCGGAGAAGTGTGACTATTCTCTGTGTCCTGGAAAGGCAGTTGTGAGACCTCACCCTGCGTTGCACATTACACAGAAAGAATTAGCAATGAGCTCTTTCTGTGCCTCAGGAGGAGCACAAAGCAGCTGTAGTGGGACTAAGGGTCCAGACAGCTGATGTTATTGAGGATGGAGGATGGTCACCGTAACAGAGAAAATGTTCGATAGCTTGTCAATTCATGACCCAAAGGTCTAAGAGACTTCCATTCCCTCAGACAAATGCTGATCCCCATTAATATGAATGGTTGAACTTCATTTGACATCAGTCAGTCCTGGGTCTGAGTGCAAGTACATTATTCCCTGTGCCATTAATGCAGGTCACATACCCCAGCTGAGCAGACAAGGGAAGCAGAGTTTCCAGTAGTCATTGTTGGTTTGTTTTTTGCAGTACTGTGTGAAGACGGTCAATAGGTTTATCCCTCTGTAACCGTGTTCCATGCTTGAGTAGCTTCAGTATATTTGTTGCATTTTATAAAGCTCATCTTAACACTTGTGCGTGTTTATTTAAAACTGATATGCTATGTCAGATAACCCATTCAACTGGGTAGAAAGAAGCATATCATGTTTAAGATAGTGGCATTGATAACTGCTAATTAATATAAACTGATTCCACTCCTTAGTCACTTCGAGTCCTCCTAGAGTGGCTACTGAGTACATTTAGCATCAGCTTCCCCAGCTGTGAAACTGGAATAGTAAGAAAACATTTCTGTTGCAGACTCAATATTGTATGTACTAGTTACTGTGTATTTTAAATTGAATGTATGAGAGGTATTATATAACTTTTAAAAACTACATCTTATTTGTGTTTTATTCCTCTCCAGGTACAGGAGTTTCAGTTTTGCATTGCAGATTAAAAAAATAAATAAATTAAAAAACCCCCAAGGATTAATTTGTCTAACAAGTTATCACCTATCCTCATTTTAGAGGTGTTTACCATTTAGTTTGCTGAAGGACCCATGGACCAAGGTTCCTTTTGAACAGCCAATATCTAGTTTTTCTGATGATTTATTCCTAGTGGTTCTGTTTTTCTGGTGCCTTGTGAAGAAATAGGCCTTCACATGTTCTCTCCATGTAAGGCTTTTGTACAATGCATGCTCATTTAGTTAGTGGTTATATTTGTAAGCTCCAGCTGCAGCCATCACTCTCTAAATCTGTCATTGAAGGATTTTGTTTTAAATTCTGACTGGCTTTGTTTTCAGATGTCTCTGAATTCCTCCCTGTGTTGAGTCACAGCTGTGAAAAGAGAAATCTACCTCTTTAATTCAAGGGGTCAGTGGTTTAAAAGCACTAAAGCCCAGTGGGGAATAGCTTAAGGAAGATAGTTAATCATGATGATCCCAAGGGGTTTCATAAACTTACATAGGGCTCATCTGACATGAAGTGTCCTGGATATCTTCAAGTCTGGTTTCTTTGAGGGGTGCCTGTTTTACCAGGGAGTGGGATCCTCTATAGAACAAACACCTGTGGTGGATGTTTGCCACCTGCTCAGATGTGGCTATGGAAACACAACTTAATCTTCTCCAACACATCCCTTTTCTAGCTAAGACGTCGTGGAGGCCAAAATCCTCTCTAGTCATTTTTCTCCCCACAACCTTGAGAAGGTTTTAATGTGGTAACTGAAGTGGCTCCCACTTCTTGATCCAACTGGGAGATCATAGACTGGCAGGAAGGAGTTGCTAATTTGGACAAAAAAGAGAGGTCAGGCAGGAACACATGGTTGATATTTTGTCTTCTGAGTGACAGAACTCATTGGCTTGGTTTGGGTGTCAGCAGTCCATCCAGTGGTATTTCTCACCCAGCTTCCCCTTCTAGCTCCAATGGGGAAATCCTGGAAGAAATCCTCTTCTTGTCTCATCAGTGTAGACAAAAGCATTACTCCAAATACAGTGTCAATAATTTTTACACTTAGTTCTGTGTTTAGTTCTCATGGGATGGGCAAACCAGGACTGTGTGGATGAATAATATCTGGCGGCCTTGAGATATTGGATTAAGTGATATAGCTAATGCTGTGTCTGTACCTATTCTGTGTGTACTTCACTTGTCCAACGCACACATTGCTATTCTTGACACAGGGATTTATGATCTGCTTGTGAATCAGATCTTGAATTACTGCAGCTTTTGGAGAGTTTCGTAAAAGGGAAGCATTCTGGATTTCAGTCAAATTTCGTTAGTAAAGGAGTTGATTTGTAAGCAGATCAGGTAGGCACTGCCCTCATCAGAAAAGTCCTTGGAAAGATAAGGATAATTGCTAGAGAGCAGAAAAGAACATTTGATGGCTGTCAGAGCCTTAAGTTGGTCAGTATAAAGGTGTCGGATGTTGCTGAAGACCTTCAATGTGTGATCCAGTTCAGTTATTCCTCTGTCCATTAGCTGTTAAAAAAACTAATAGAAAAATTTAGGTTGGAAGGGACATCAGGAGGTCATATTGTCCCATTTGCAGCTCAAAGGATGGGTAAATTCAGCTTTGGATCAGATTGCTCAGAGCTATGTCCAGTTGAGTTTCAAGTGTCTGCAAAGATGGGAATCCACAACTTCTCTGAGCCCTTGTTCCAGTGTTGACCATCCTTGTAGGTAATGAAGGGTCAGAACTCCCTCAAGATCAAGACCGTCTCATTGTTTTAGGGACAAGTTTCTACTGGGGAAAACAAATTTAGAGATAGTGTTTTATGTCCTACCTTTTTTGTTTTAATCTTCTGATTACGGCAAGTCCCCAGTAACTAACTGGTTAACTGTCTAAAAATCTTTGCTATTTTTCAGTTAAGTATTGATTCATCTGTGCACTCTCTGTCCTCACTTTGTCCTCACGAGACAAAGGAAAGTTATTGTGGTTTTAAACCAAAGTGGAAATAGTTCTGCGTTGAATGGAGGTGGTGATGCCTGAATTCCTGTTTTCTTTTTCAGTATGGCTGTTTCAGATTCCAGGAACTGTCATGCTAGAACCCTTCACAAAGCAGTTTAAAAATAGACCAGCAAAACAACTCTATTGCACAAAATAGAAATTGATTTCTGCTGCAACACAAACAGAAAGTTCTCTTTGGGTCTGATAGCAGCATGTTCTAACCCTTGAAAATGGTGAAGTTGGTGATCAGTGAACAGTGACTGCTAAAGCTTTGATAACCTGCTGTCTGAACTCACGCTGGCTATGTGTTACTCCTTACGCAGCTCTGTGAAGTTCTTGTTTATGGGAAATGAAACTGTGATTGCTTGTAATTTTCAGCAGTTTGCTCAAGGGCTCAAATCAAGAGTAGAACACTGGAAGAAGTGGTATGTGAGTCATGGATCTCGATGCAGCAATCACAGCCAGCAGCATGTAATCCCTGGTGAGAAGGGTGGCCGGGTGACTAAGGCGCTGCCTGGAGGTCGAGGGGATGTGGGTACTGGTCCTAACCGGTGGTGTGACCTTATGCAAGTGACGTCATCTTCTATGGTAACATTAAAAAAAAATCAATTAACTCATAGTGGCAAGGGTAGAGATTAGAGGCATTAAAGCTTTTAAACTGCTTGGGCGATGAGTACCTGAGGGAAACCCATCAAGAGGAATAGGTCCATATTAAGTTAGTGAATTGTGTAAGCTTACAAATGGGCTGTGCTATAGTGGCTCTGCTGGTTCTCTGTCACACATCCTCCAAATGTAAATGAAATCAATCAGCTAAAAAAAAACTAGGAAGAAAGCAGATGCATTCAGCCTAATAACATAATAACTGGGTTAATGTGCCAACACAGATCGCTGCGCTGCAGTGTACACGTTCATATGTATATCATTTTACATATTGGCTGCACAAAATGTTGATCCAAAATTAATTGGACAATGGATATAAAAACCCCTCCTCCAATAGAGTTCAAGTGTATAGTCATGAATTATTAAATCCAAATTTGTTGGAAATGTAAATTGAAATCCTTCCGGCACGTCTCTCCCTATACCGTAGTCTATATGTTAAAGCCCTGCAGACTGTGCTGTACAGAGTTCACTGACAGTGCATCAAATAATGAGGCCATACATCGATGAAAGGAATTCAACAAAAATATGCCATTGGCTATACAGTGAACATATTTGATCAAAGCCCAGCTGCCATATGAAGTACACATTTTTTAACCATCACTAAACTCTATTAACCTGAATTCTTTTGAAAACTATCAGATCAGACTTTTACTTTTACACAGCTGACGATGAACTAAATAATACTGGCAGTTAATGAAATATCCTACCAGGATTAGTGCAATAAAAATAATTCAAAAAATGGTTAATTATATTAAGATGCCAACTACAACATGCAGTTACCTGTCCTTAATATTTGTAACATTCTACTGTTCTCTGAGAGTCCCACAGCCAGCTTTTAGATACAGCTGGGAAATCTGTGAGTGCCTACAAGCATTTGAGCAGAATCCCAAACTAGTTGGCAACGCATTTCCGTTTACATCAGATAAATCTAGCTACAAATTGTAGCACAATAGAGTATTTGCTGTGAAATGAAATTAACATTATAAATATATTTGTAAATGTAAACCTTCGTTCTTCTGTTTCTTTCAGTTTTGGGGAGGGTTTGTTTTGTTTTTTTTCTGTTTGGTTTTTTTTTCAGTAGGGTCTGCCGGGTTATGATGGTATGGATGGGCTGGGTGACTGTGGGCAGAACCAAGGTATTTCTGCCTGCACACAGAGTTGGCTGGCTGGTGGTGCCTCTGATGCATGTATAACTGAAATGTGTGATTTATTGTTGTATAGTATGCAATTAATGGAGCCATACAACAGTAAGAGCTGGCTTAGGTCTGGATTGCTTGGATCAAGGTCAGAAGAGCCCTATCTACTTGCATCTATAGATATATCCATGCAGACAGCTCACTGGCTATGCACTTTCAGAGTGCTATTTACCTTGCTGCTGTATCGTGCCTAGAAGTAAGTCTGGACTTGATTCATGACAAATTTCACCAGAGTGGTGCATTATCTTCCATCAAGCTGTGTTTTTCACAAGCATGCAAAATATATGGTAGGACAAGTCTCCGTTCAAGTAACTGATCTGCAAAATACCCCATTGCCCCTAGTTACTGGTGACCCCAGAAACACCAGCTGCTCCAGACCTCTGGTAATAGAACTGTCACTGCTAGAGGACTCATGCTCCACCCCTGCAGATCTTGGAAATTCTCCTACAAAAGGAGGTACAGAGAACAGTTTTTCCATTGCAAAACGCTGGCAAGAATTCCTGGAGGTGAAAAAGAGACTGTAATCCTTCCTTTGAGCTGGCCATTGTAGGTATGTGTTTCTTCCAGCAAAAGAATGGTAGCTGCAGGGTCAGTGGTTTAGCTGGCTTGACAGTGCTGCCTGGGGTTAATTTAGGTTTTAGCAGGACAAAAGCAATCTGTTAGTGTTTAAATGTTCAGGCAGGTCTCCCCAAAATGAGCATTTCTTTTCTCTGATGGCCATCATGACACTTTTCTGGCTTTTCAGTATTTTCTCAACAGCAGGCCAAGGCTGTTCCACGGGCAAAGCTTCCTGCATGTGTTCTCTCCCTGTCTACTTTATTCAGAGCTGAGCCAAGCCACCCCAAGTGCTGCAGGTGGTGACAGACGTTTTAGAGGAAAATTCTCTGGCTCTCTGCGAAAACCTTTGGATGTCACGGTACTCGGCAGGAAGCGGTTTTCATCTAGTCTACCTTTTCATTAATGTCTCGAGGAATTTTCATCCTACTGCCTTTTTCTTTTCTTGGATACCAAAGTTACAAAACCCGCCTTAGAATCACTTTTCATAGCTTGAGAAGTTTTTTTGGTCTGCTGGGGAAACATGCCATACTTAAAATAATGTAACACTGAGGTTTGGCTTAGGGTTCCTTTTGATTCTTATGTGTTGCTAAATCGTGCCATACACTGCTTTCTTCTTTGGCTTGTGTTTTTTCTTTTTCTTTTCTCTTACTTTTTTTTTTTTTTTTTTTAATGATCAGACGTGCAGGGTGTTCTCATGTCATTCTAAATAAAGAGCCTATGGGGAGCTGCTATTACAGACATAGTATCTGAAGTCTCAGTTCCTTCCACCAAAAAAAAAAGGAAAAAAAATAAAAAAAATCTGTCTGAGATACACCTAACTTTAGAGTGAAAGGCAGGTAGATACTTATGTGTGGAAGATATCAGTTGCACATCAGACTAGTGGGGCATTTTATTCATCCACCTATCTCCTCTTTGCAATATCATTATCAGATGACAAGTTGCTTTCCATCCCATCCTTTTTCTTAGACAATAGACATTGTGCTTGAGAAACAGGCTGTAGAATGTAAAACTATAGGTCTGATTTTTTTTTTCTTTTTTTAAGGAGACACAATATACGAAGAATTAGGGTTAGAGAGTAGCATTTGCTTTATCGTCAGTCTTGGATTTATGCATTATATGTCCAAACGATACAATGGCACAGATAAATCTTCTCAGAATCACTGTTTCTAGTGATATACAACATGTCTGTGTGCAGGGCTGTCTATCTGACACATTCTGAAAAGATTTCTTCCATGCCTACATGAAATCTTTGGGTGTAATCCTGACCCCGCTGACACTGACCTGAAAAATATCCTGGTATCTTTTGAGGATAAAGTGCTCATTTCCTATGTGTATAATTTTAAGTGCCTGATAGTAAATTTAATGGTTAGATAAGCTCTTCATAGCAGTGTGACACAGACTCTAGAAAGGTTACCCATTCTTACCAGTATTTATCTCCAAACAGACTACATGCCCTGTATAAATACTTCTATCAGTAGACTAGCTTCAGAAAGATGCAGAGAACTATAAAAAATAAACCAAGTGAGTGAGTGCGTTCATTCTTCTTCCCTCATGTTTTACTTTGTCTCCATTTTTTACTTTAGCTTGAGTTTATCTTAATGAACAAAAAATCCAATGTAATCCTCAAACATATTTTCTACTCATTGGAGAGCTTTATTTATTATCAGATGGTTCTCTGCAATAAAAATGGATTTTTTGCTGACTCTTTGTACCCTCAGTTGCATCCTCCTTGTCTCTAAGTCCCTTCATTTTAATTTGTTCTACTTGGCTCTTCTCAAGTGAGAATCAGAGCAGAGATTTTTCTTGCCTTCCAAATTACTGGTGTTGAATGGGTAGGCTATAAATCCTGTGAGGAGCTCAGTAACATTAAAGCCTGTAAAGCTTTACAAAACTCATTATAAGCTGGGTTATGCATCGTATCCATCTTTATTCTCTCTATTCATCTGGATATTTAAGAATAGTAAGGTCTGCTTATGGCAAAACCTTATCTACACCAGGTATACTAAATCCAATGATTTAAGCAAAACAAAACCAAACCAAACTAAACCAAAAAAATCACCTTCTGTAGGCTCACATAATTTTTTTTAGATTATACCTTTATCTTTTTATTCAGTAAGTTTTGCTAGTGTTGGGAAGTGATGTAATACTCATCTGGGGTTTTTGTAAAAAGAAGTATTTTTCAGAATCCTGGAAGAGAAAATTTGCTGCACTATAAACAGCACAAAAGCTACTTAATAAATGGGAAAATAGTGATGAATAATACTGTTTGCCAGTTCTTGGATGGAGTTAGCTTTATACTGAGATTTCACAATGAAGAGAAAAGCCTCCTCTGCCAAATAATATATCAACAGACCATCTATCTAAGGGGTACAACAACATAGTTTCATTGTGCTCTGGATGAATGTCATCTTTGTTATTTAAAAAGTAAGTTAAGGATGTTAAGTAAGTCTGGAGATATAATTTTAGTTTTAGTCTATTTTATTTTATGAGTTATTAGTCTGACTCACGTGTGCTTGTACTTTTCCCTCTTATTAACACAGAATATTCGATATCCAGTTAATGATTATAGTACAAAGTTTTACACCACACAATAGACAACCATAGTAATCTTCCTCTAGGAATATGTGTGATAATTTATAGATGAGACAGCTACAAGTAAATGCATTAGAAACATATATCTGTGTATTTGCAGTTAAAGTAACATGCTTTAAATTTGTATGCATATATATGAAGTATGTGTACACTATGAGTAAACAGATCAATACATTTGAATTGTAGGTGGGGTACTTTTTCTTTCTTTTTGCAGGTAATTAGTTTTAAATCCTTTAAAGCAACATGTTCGTCTAACAGACTGAACATGCTATTTGATTGATGTTTGCAAGGGACATCTTTTGCTCCTCTCACAAAATAAAAACCCAAGATCTCAGACAGGGATAGGTGAGAAAGAAGAAAAACTCAGGTATCAGAGATAACAGTTTACATACTGAAACTAAATGGCCTAGGTAACTTATTGAACCTCCTTATAAGTCCATAGTGACTATCAGACATTTTTCTCTTCTCTTCAAGCTTTTTTTAATCAACATGAGTCAACTCAATGGTTGCACTAGATTTTCAGTAGTTACTTGCAATTTGTAACATTGCTATTAGATTCAGTATAACTGAGCGATACCATTTGTTTAATTGCTTTTTCTGTATTTGCTGCAGGCTGTTTTCATTGTCCTTTTTACCAGAGTACGAAACTCCAAATTTTAAAATGGCCTCGGAAAGCTAGTGCTGGGGACAGGTTTTAAATTATCCTCCAATTCCTTATAGTCTTTTTTTTATGGAATTAAACTGAGAGTTACATGAACTACTGTTAAAAAAAGCGTGTGTTTGCAGATGGGTCGCAGTCCTTTCAGCTCTGGACTTCATGACGCCGGGAGAAGTCGGAAACCTACACAGTATTTGTGAATGTGAGATTTTGCCTTTAGATAGGTTTGAGCTGAACAATCTGAAAAAAACTCACATAAGCACAGAACTTCCTACTGTCTGTGTGTCTGAGAAGGCTGAAGAGCTCTGTTTATTGCAACAAAGGGTCTGGAATAAATTATGTTTAGTAAATTGGCTCCAGGTTTTCCTGTTTCAGACAGTAGCTTCGGAGCAATCTGTTTTATAGGCTCCACTAAATCTGACCAATTGCAAGGAAGTGACACTTCATTTCAGGGACGTGACATCACGCATGTGCCAGTTACGTCCAGCCGCCTCTCTCTGGCAAGATGGCAGGACACCAGCAGATCAACATTTTGCCTTTTTGGCAGTTTAAACCTCCAGCCCGTTACGAATTTATGAGCCCCACAGGAAGGTCCTAGCAGGATGGAGCCAGGCTCCTTGGCCCCTCTTCAGCATTGCGCCTCCCACCCCCACGTGGGGCAAATAATAGCTCCTTTATTCCACTGGAAATACCCCTATTTCAGTGAGGTGTATGCATAGCTTCCTTCCCCAGTTGGTCTCGCAGGTGATAATTAACACAGTGCAGATATTTCCTAGCTGAAGCCAAGGTGGGAAAGCAGTTTTAGCCTCAGTATTTTTATTTTCAGACTCTTTCCTCATTTATTTTGGATCTGTTCATGATGAGGAAGTTTTAGAGCGTGTTGGTGCTTAGCAGAAGTATTGAAGAACTAAAGAAAACAACATTTTTTCCTCCTCTGACAGAACTCTTCTTACTTTTGAGGGGAGGAAAGAACAGGGGAGTTAGATTTGCTCTTAGGTTTTATATTTTATTTCTGTTCATGGGTCTGATTACTTCTGAGCAGTGTGACTATGTCTCTTTTCATACAGGACACTGACTGACATTGCATATGTTACAGAGAGGAAGGATATTTCCTGAAGATTAATGTCCAGTTAGTTGGTCTGAAGTTCATTAAACCTGAGCTAGTCATCAGACTGCTGGAAGGACTCTGTGCAGAAGCTGGAATTGTATTAGAAGATCATCATAAACTAAAAATATATGTGACAATCTGGCCAGATTGCAATGAATCTAGGACAAGACAGGGTTGGCTCGAGCTCACAGAGCAGCTGCCTCCAGTGTAAACTAACCGCCTTGTGTCAGGAATTAAAGCAAATGGTTTTTCACAGACATTATTCAAATAAAAGGGGGAAGAAAAAAAGAAAAAAAAGAAGGAAGATTTCCATTACCAAAAGAACCCTACATGAAAAAATGACGTTGTGAGGTATGGCCAAAAGGTCACGTTTGGTCCTGGTTCTCTATCTACGATTAAGCAAATGACAGTGTATTCAGGCAACCATTTTTTTTCTATAAGCGACAAATTTAGTCTTGATTCTTCACTCTACTTTGCCTCAAGAATATGAGCCCCAAATTCTCTGGTGAGATCCCTGTTGGCTGAGACCCAGGCCCTTAAGGCACGACTTCTCAGCATATTTGCAGTGAGACTGGCTCCCGCTTAATTGCTTCTTTTTGAAGTATGGTTTGTCTCTATCATCCTACTGAAGATGAACAAGGCTGGTGTCTCTTGTCTTAATATAGTCTTCCCCCTCCTCCCTCCCCTTCCTTTCGCCTTTCCCCAATCCCCCCAAATATATTTCTTTAAGGTGATATAACCCTATGATAGTCTAGTGAACAGCAGTCCTTTGTCGTCCAACCGCAAAGAGATGTACCAGGATGGAAGAAGTAGGGGCCTTCTCTCAGGATCCTGTACTCTAATAAAGGGAAGGGAAAGATGAACCAAAGGCATTTCATGTTTGTTTTGTTTTCTTTCCATGTCATCTCATGAACCTGTAGTGGCACTCAGCCAAAAGTAGTGCCACTCACTGAATGTGAGTGTTGAGGAAGGGACTGAGAAGAAAGCAGCTCAATGTTTTGCAACAGGAAGGATGCTTCAGGCATTTTACAAATAATTTCCCTCTCTCTCTTTCCCTGTCACACCCTTCCTGCACACCACCTTGTCTTTTGCTATTGGCAGAAGGTCTGCAGGCTCAGAAATACCCAGCTTCCTCTGAGAGCGGTTTCCTTTCATAGAATCATAGAATCATAGAATGGTTTGGGTTGGAAGGGACCTTAAAGATCATCTAGCTCCAACCCCCCTGCCCTGGGCAGGGACACCTCCCACTAGACCAGGCTGCTCAAAGCCCCATCCAGCCTGGCCTTGAACACTTCCAGGGATGGGGCAGCCACAGCTTCTCTGGGCAACTTGTTCCAGTGTCTCACCACCCTCACAGAAAATAATTTCTTCCTAATATCTAATCTAAATTTCCCCTTTTCCGGTTTAAAACCGTTACCCCTTGTCCTATTGCTACGCTCCCTCATAAAGAGTCCCTCCTCATCTCTCCCATAGGCCCCCTTTAGGTGCTGGAAGGCTGCTATTAGGTCTCCCTGGAGCCTTCTCTTCTCCAGGCTTCAGTTCTCTCTTTGGCAGAGAGAACTGAAAGTGTCCTCTTTCCAGTCCCTTTGTGACAGGAAGGATGTAGTGCCCGCGTCACGAGGTGCTAAATTGATTCTGGATGCCTCTACAGCTTGCAAAGATGCTCTGGCCACAGTGATGCTGCGAGCTTAAGTGCCCGACCTGTGGAATGACTCTGGGGCAATGAGCTGTGCTGCATCTCCCGTGGGCACTCAGGAGTCTTTCCCCTGATGTCCGTGCAAGTGCTGGCTGATGTGGGCACTAGGATTACTCTTTTAATCAGGAGGTCTCAGTACCTTTCAGAAAAGAATTTTCATGGCAAGTCATAAGCCATTAATCTTGCTCCTAACCATAACATTTCCTTTCTACTTGATTTACAGTGTTACTCAAATACTGACATTTGTCATTTCACAAATTATCTCCCTTGACCTCTGGTATCATGCACTTGCAGGGGGAAGGATCTGCGCTCACAGATATTTTCATGCTCTGACCTCTGTGATTTATTAACCATCAAATTTTGCCTTCAGAACTCAGGATGCCATTTCAAATAATTTCATATGCAAAAGTGGAGTTATTGGGCAAAAGGGATCCCTTATAAGTGGGTACAAACAGGCTGCCAGGAGAACTGTTGATGCTTTCTGTTCAGCGACTGGGGTGGCAGTGTGACCTTGAGGAAGTAGGTTCGCTGTAGTTTCATGATTCTGTATTTGCATAGGGAAAATAAGGACAGTGATAATTACTTTCATTTGTAAAACACTTTAAGATTTATGGAATATGAATGACTGTTATTAAGTGAAAAGTGTTGCAAAGCTGGCTTAGTTGCACACTGTGTTAACAAAGTCCCGTATCAGCCTATTGACCTCAGCATGAACCACTCATTAAAGTTTATAGGACATTTTGGTGGGTGAATTGAGGCAGTTATTCTGCTGGAAATATCATACTGAAAGCACATTTAAATCCATCAGCTGCATGGACTTTTTTCTCTATTAAAACTAAACACAACTGCTTGCTCTCTCCAATTTTCTTAGTTTATTTATGAAAGTTTATGATGGGTATGTACTCATTGTTAACTCAGCTTGTATGCTCATGGTATCTGAGATATTACAGTTTATTCTAGTTATAGCCTAAACATACAATAGCTGTTGTACTGAGATAAAGAGAGAGTTATAAAACATTAAGATATCCAGTGGGGTGGCATGAACTAACAAGTTGCACGGTCATTTTTGAATGGCAAATATTCTTTTTATGGATACTGCATTAATTTAATTTATGCTTAAATTTTAGCTATGCTGGACGTTGGTGTTTGCAAAGTTTACATATTTTTCCAACCTCAGAGTGTGTAAGTTTAGTATTAAAGGAAGAGATTTACAATATTTTGATTTATACTAAAGGAAAAAATACTTCTGTAACAAATGTGTTAAATGAGCTACTCTTTAAAGATAGGTCTGGCTTGCTTTCAGGTTTATTATTTATTTAATAATGCAAAAAAATTGACAGATGTTTTCTTTTTTCTTCCAGATTAAATTTGGATTGTTTGAAAAGTGGGAAGATATTTCACCATAGTGCAAAAGAAGTTACAGAAGAAGAGAGCAGAATGAGATCTTCCCAAGTACCACATGCCTGCAGCCTGTTATCTTTAGCAATGCTGTTCCTTCCAGTCACTGGAACGTCAAAACAAAATATCCCAAGACTTAAGCTTTCCTATAAAGGTAAACTTTTCAGCTGTTTTCCTGGTTCTGCCACTTTTGTTTTGATGTCATGTTGCCAGCAGTTCATTTGTATTGCTAATCAGGAAAACAAAACTCAGTTGTCCCTACAGTTCCCAGAAAAGCATGATAGACGCCTTAAAGATGGATGAATTCTGCCTAGAGACAATATTAAATTCTTTTTTTAGTGGGGGGGTACATGTTACTGAAATATAACTGGGTTTTTAAATTATTTTTCCAGTTTGCCCCGAGAGGATATTAATGTACGATATAGAAATTAGGGGGAAGTCATTGCGTAAGCATAGGTTTCTAGTGCTACTTGAAACACCATGAGGCCCATTAGAGACATTCCCATGTGGCTGGTGGGGGTAACATGGGATATGGAGGACGCTCACACCTTTTTAAAGCATCAGAGAAAGTCAAAAGACCTGTTCCAAGTGTTTCAAATGGCACTGACATTTTAATTTTGTATTTTTTTTTTCTATCCCTAAGTTGGTATGTGAAACTCTTGAAATGTTGTTTTTTTTTTTTTCTTCTTATCTCTTTGGATCACAAAAGTGTCTCTTTTCTGAGGGCTTTCTTAACCTTTTGTGTACTTCTTGTTGAGAACGTTAAAGGCAAAGGGGTTTAAGCACAGATGTATTTTTTAATTCTTTATTGGACAAGTTCCTCAAAAAGGTAGATTTCTTGTTGCTTTGAATGCACAATACACAGTTCTTACAAGGCACAGGGATATATCCTGTTGATATTGTCTTCTTTAGCTAAAGCAAATGCTCTCCACGTAGTTATTTTTCAGTTATGTCAGCACCCTGCCCATATGGAAGCTAATTCTGTTCTCTGGTTTTCAAACTTAGGTTTTCCTGTGCATTACAGAGTTGCACTCAGGATGGTGTGATGGGACAGGAGGCTGTAAAGCCTTCATCAGTGGTTATGATATGTTTATCATGCGTTTAACACACACAGGAATTTATTGAGTAAGCACAGTGACATGCTATTTATTTGCAAGCTTCTCTTTTGCTAGATTTGTATGCCACTGTGTATGGTATTCCCCTGCGTATATAAGTGTTTTAATGTGTTTGTGTGAGAGAGACAGAGGAAGAGAGATCAAGGGATCTTGACAACATTTTTATACATTCAGGAAACAGTTGCACTCACTTAAGCCAGTGAATACAGAAACCGAAAGACCTGACATGAGTTATGAAAGTTAGCAATAAAAACGCCCTAACATATAGCCAGACTTTTCACAGTTAGGCTTTTTGAGATAATTCCCAATAGCAGCATATACCATATGGTGATGGCATTTATTGTGGATTTGACACTCATGATTAGTGAATTCCTTTTGACTTCAAAAGCAGATAGCCTTTGGCAAAATCCTGATGGATGCATTTGGCAGGTAAGGAAGGGGAGAGAGAAAAATTATTGCGGTCAAAACAGGTAAAAAAAAAAAATATTCACTGAAATAGTAGTTTTAAATAGTGGCAAAGGCCTGCTGGGAGTGGTTGGGAAAATGCCTGAACTCGTTTAAAAAGACAACGAGTGGATGATTGATATTTAGGCCGTGACCCAAACTTTTATTAGCAACTTTATAAACCTTTCAGTTTGGCTTGAGAGATACAGTTTCCTATCCAAACTTATCCACCTATATCCCTGTCGGGGGAAAAAAAAAGCAACAACAGATACAAAATGGCACATAAATCTTAATTTGGAGAGCTGTGATGGAACTGACAAGCCAAAGGAAAGAGAATTATCAGACTTTATTGTATCTCCTCTTGCCTTTTTTTTTTTTTTCCTTTTTCCACAGGGAACAAGAAAAAAAGTTACAGCTTTGTTTTCACACTTTTTCATTTTAAATGGTGCAGGTAGTGCTTGTCATAATTAGATCATATTTTTGTTGTTGATAACAGCGTGGCAGATGTACTGACTAATACAGTTGTCAGAATTAAGCTTACCTTCCCTCCTGCCTCCCCCACTCCCCCAAGTATTCCAGCCAAAATAACTCCAAGGTTTCTGAGAATAAGATGTAGGAGAAATGAACTGTCGTGCCAATTCTCATAAAATTGTTACAGTCATGTCATTGACAAGTCCTGGCATCTCCATTCTTTGGAATTAAGACTTGAAATATCATGAGGAGGTTAATATCGGGTCCTTTTCCTTCTTTATGGAAAACTGACCAAAATTGGCCACTTCAGGCAGCTCTGAAAACCTGGTCACACATGTGTGTTCATTTGGCTGCTAAAGATGTTGTCTTTCAAGGGAAGGTTTCATCCCCTTCCAAAAGCAATGTGTTAATGGGATGGCATAGCTCCATCTTCCCAGAACAGCTGAGCGTTTGCTCGGGCAGGAGAGCTGGAAGCAAGCAGGACTTTCCCCTGCAGTTACTTCATCTCACAGCTGCAGCCCAGCACACCTCAGCCGAGGGCTGGAAACTGCTTCTTGCCATGCCCTGACAGTAAAGAGAAGAAAGGGAACGCCAAGTGATGAATGCCAAGGATAAAGAAGTGTAGGGGACAAGAAGGGAGAAAGAAGAAGGAACAGTATTAAAGGAACACAGAAAATTGAGAGAGAAAGAAAGAAATCAGTGGTGGAGAAAGGGAGGGGGAGAACAAGCAGGGTGGGGTAGTTAAAAGAAAAGTTTATAACCGCAAGAGTGCTTCAATAAACCATAGTGCGTCACAAGTCCCCTGTGTTCAGACAGCAATTAAAATTTTAGAGCTTGTCTGCATGGCAGTTATAGGTTTCCATCTTATGTGAGATCACTTAAGGGGCAGAAATCTGTGCTGGAAATGTTAAGATACAGATATTCCAGTGAGTTATGTGGGTATCAACATGATGCTATATGATGATTTTCCTTTATTGTTTGCCCCAGCTCTAAAAATGTGTTCTAAAAAATTATGTACACATAAAACTACAAATGCACTCAAGTCAATTTAAGTATCTTTTAATATAGAGACAAAGTCATGGATACTCTCCCTGTGTTACTATAATACGCTATGTTTTTCATTACGTACCTCATCTTATATTCCCACATTTTCCCCAATTCATTAATTGAATAATTCTTCAATATTTCTTTTTGTCTTCTTCACTTAGACCTTAGCTTTTAGATATTGGTGCATGTCATTCATATCCCAGAAATTATCACTGCTCTCATGATGTTTCTGAGATGCTATCACTACGTAGACCTTAATTAATCTCTATTTCTTAGATACTTTTACAAGATTATGAGATTTTTTTTTATTATGTTATAGTTTTAAAATTATAATTTTATAGGAGATTACCATCTCTATAAAACTTGGTCCTGATTTTTGAATAATATTCCATATATTAATAGTCTTTGTATAACACTACATTCAGTCTCAGAGCAACAGTGTGTATTTATCATTCATTCTCACGTGGCTGGAGATACCCTATGGCCATCATCCAAACTGCAGAACTCAGCAAGCACAGAAGTGACATTCAGCTTCCCTAATATTACTGTCTGCTACCTCATTTAGCATCCTCATTCTCAGCTCTACAGCAAATGCAGAAGATTTTTGTATGCCTATCTCTATTCAATATTATCATTTACAGGATGGCATCAGTTCTGTTACTGAAGAATGGAAGGGCCTGTGTCGTAATTCATACATACAAATGTGTTTAATCCATACTGCGTCGACAGTCTTATTTCTGTCTATCTTTTGAGTAGTAGTCTTTGCCAACTTATTGGCAGTTTCTTTTTTACAGTTTTTTTGGTGTGTTTCTAGGTTTTACTTTATAGGGAGAGACAGAGAATAACCAGACCAGAAGGTTGATTACCTTCTAGGAAAAAAAATATATATAAAAAAATCAACCTCTCTCAATTTGTGGCCCTCCTAAAATTTTCCAGTAGAAATGTAGCCTCCTAACTGCAAATTTAAGCCTATTGATTTGCTTGATTTTTTTTGCTTTTCATGGACATCTTAGAAGTAGTCTGTGCACTCAAAGAATCATAGAAACATTTGAGTCGTAAAAGACCCCTAAGATCACTGGGTCCAACTATAAACCTAACACTGCTAAGTCTACCACTGAACCATGTCCCTAAGTGCCACATCTACACGTCTTTTAGATACCTCCAGGGAATGTGACGCAACCGCTTTCTTGGTCAGCCTGTTCCAATGCTTGACAACCCTTTTGGTGAAGAAATTTTTCCTAATATCCAATCTAGACCTCCCCTGTTGCAACTTGAGCTGTTGCTTCTTGTTCTATCGTCTGTTACCTGGGAGAAGAGACCAACCCCCGCTTTGCTGTAACCTCCTTTCAGGTAGTTGTAGATACCGATAAGGTCTCCCTTCAGCCTCCTTTTCTCCAGGCTAAACTACCACAGTTCCCTCAGCCGCTCCTCATAAGACTACATTTATAACTCATAAGAATACTTTTATATTACAGAAGTGTGCGCCCTGCTTTCTTGGCTAGGGAGGGTGCCCCAGCCCGGTTTTGGACATTGTCATCAATGACATATCCATGTTGACATCCACAAATACATACCATTGCCATGTGGGAACGGAGCCATGCCTGAAAAGCAATCCGTGCTTACTATGACCAGTGCTGATTTGGTCAGAGGACCAAATCTACGTTGTGACACAGCACATAGGAAAAGGCAAGACTGAAGGCAACATTTGGCTTTTAAAACAGGATTTACTTAATACTGTTAAAAACAACTATGGCAGTAATTTAAATCTAATAAAGATGACCATTATTCTCAGCTGATTTTTTTCTTCTTCACATTGAATGAATTAAGATGCATGCACACTCCCACTAAAGTCATGGCAAGAGTTTTGCCATCGAAGTAAATTGAAGTAGGATTGAATTTCCACTCCTTCTCGCTCTCCATCTTAAATAAGTGAACATGCAATTCTGTCTCCTCTGTTGAAGGATGACAATGCTAAATCATCAGCTTCACATGGAAATTAGCCATGCCTAAGAATTGTTTAGCTTCATGCAGTGTTTTGTATACATGATTTTCTTCCCCCTAAGAGTGATCCATTCTTACAACGTGGTGAAAAAGAAAGCAGAGGTTAACATTTTGGTGCCAGGAATTCTTTTGAAAACTTGACTGGATTAGTACATTTTCTTAACGTTCTAAAAATGATCCTTTGAACACGCTACTTTACAGTATCAAGCATCCTGTGAGAAACAGGATAATTTTTGCTTTAAATGTGTTTCATTTTATAACTGACAAGATGCTTAACTCTTGCATCAGAGCAGTTAGTTTGTTCTGTTTCAGTAAAGCTGGCCTATTTCCATGTCATGCACCATTTAATTATGCATATAAAATATAGTTACCATTGTATAGCTCCATGAGCCTCATTTAAACTGTCTGTGACATTGTGGTAATCCCAGCACCACGATGGGGGTGTTGCACAACTATGAATGGTTGGAACGTGGTAAGCCGGTGATGTACAAAAAAGCCTAGAAATGAGCTTGCATTTCTGCAGCTGTGCTAGCTCTACGGGAAGAGGAAGAAAAATCAGTAAAAAATGCTTTTGTGGCAATATCAGCAGCTGTAATTCTGAATGCCAACGCAGATCATGGAAAATGTGCTGAGTGAGGAAGTGCTGCTTTTCTTGAATCCCTTGTTTGTTTTTAATTCGGTTTTGATGATTTGTGATTTCTCTGAAAAATATGTCTCAGATTCCTTTGTAGAGTAATATAAAATATTTATGTGAGAGTTAAGATCCTAGTTTCAGATGCTTGTCTAGTTATGAAATAGATTTTGCCTGTTTTGTCTCAAAAAGGCTTTCGTGAGGCAGTGAACACTGACACTTAAAATGTACCATAGGTTGCAGATGGATGGGCATTGCTGTCCATGTGATGAAAGACTCTTGTATACATTGTAGACTAAGTATAAACTTGAAGGGGTTTATTACATTTTAGTAACGGGAAAAACAGTGAGTTTCCTACTGACTTTTTTTTTTCCTTTTTTAAACTAGTGAACTTGGAGGTCAGATCCAACTATATGTTTCATTTTCTGTCATATAATTATCATATATATAATGTCCTGGAGAGCAGCCTCCAGTCAGTGACATCAACAGTTTACATAGCAGTTGAACTAAGAATAACCTTAGAGAACTGAACCGTATCAACCTCTTAACAGTGTAAACAGCCTGTAGCGCACAACAGTCTTCTTTTTTTCGTGATCACAAAAGGGCCTCAATTGTATAAAAAAAGAATTGTGTTCACAAAATACCAAACTATTCTGCTGAATGTTCACTTGATTAAATCTCAGAAGATGAGAGAGAAAAAACAAAAGAGCAAGACTTTGGGAAGAACGAGTGATCCCTTATAAAAAAGAGGATGAGACAACACCGAAAACTGCTTCCCTAGAAGAAGAACGTGGGGAAGATACATCATCAGTGGCATCAGCTTCGAACAGGGTACTTTCAGAAATATTTGTCTAATTGCACTTTTAGGAAAGATATTTGCAAAGCTAACCCAATCCTGAGTAGTTTCAAAGATCCCAACCTTGTTCTCTTTCTATGCACTAATTTGAGGGCATGATCTTCTTGGCTAAAAGGTTGCTGAAGACACTGAAATTTTATGTTCAACTTATCTGGAATCTTTGGGAAGCCTATACAAATCCCTCTGCGTCATCCATGCACCCTGGATTCCTTTGAAAAATATTTCTCACTAAATAGTCCATATGACACCCGCTGGTGCCCCAAAATGGATAAATAAATGTAAATATTAATAATAAAAGATACCAACCCCCCCCCTCCAATGTTACATAATAGGTTATGCCTATATATTAATGATTGACTGGAGGTAATATGATGGTGCACATGGTTACCTTGTGCTGACAGACATCTCTGATATTCCCTGCCCTGCAATTTTTAGTTCATACAGTCCTATTGCAACATTGCCTACATCTACAAGGCAGATATTGGGTCCACCTCCATATATGCACGTGGGACTTTGAATCTGACAGAGGTTTCTAGGCACAACTCCAACACAAACAACTAACATATAAGGGAATTAATGCAGATATTCAGTGACCTCTAGTTTTAATGGCTTCATAAGAACTTAACTCCTGTCAATATCAGAAAGTATAACTGATAATTGTATTTCACTTTGCCTTCGGAGAACATTATGCTACTCCAAGCTACTATAATGTGAATCGTTTTTATTTTCATTGCTGGAAGAGGTCCTTCGCTATTGCCAGTGCAAAATTATTTTGAAAACCTACCTTCACATTAGACAATTGAGTTACCTTGCTACACTTGCTTGCTTTTTAATCAAATATAATACATCTGGAAAACTGGAAAAAGAATATAAGGAGAAAAATCTTTGAAGTTTCCTGAAAACGATCATTCTCTATATTTAAACCACACTTTTTTAGCAGAATGTCCGTCCTGTGCAGCTACCCCAGATAAGAACTAAGTGACTTAGTGCTTCCCTGTAGCAATTGCATCCCTGTACTGCACTTTAGCAATTTAGAGCAGGGCTATTAATTTTGCCTTGTGAGCTCAACCAGCAGTCATGATGGTAGAAACAATTAAAATATTAACGTCCCCACTGTCTCTATAAAAGTTCTCGTTCCTCATTCAAAGCATGGAAAAGAAAGATTAGCTGGCTCACGTCAGAGCGGGAACCCCCCTGCAGGCACAGGAACAAGCAGTTACGTGCGGGGAGAGAAAGCAGGAACCTCCTAAAGCAGGTTTGCTGCCAACAGCGGAAATATCTGTTCCACTGACAGGTAAAACTGCTCGCAGAGGTCCCTGCCCTTCGCCTCCCTTCCTGTGCAGGCACTCCTCCCACCGCAGCCCCTTCAGCCCTGCCAAACGCTGCCTTTGCTCCCTGGGTCATGCTGGTGAGCTGGTTATTGTTTGCCAGACCTGGTTTCACCTCCTTTACTGTATCTGCTCTGCCTCCTTGTCCATCTGGACCTGTCTTGGTTGAGTAAAGATACCAGAAGAGCTTTTGAAAGCCAGTAATGAGGAAATTTCCTTGCCCTCAGGGGAACTGTGGGAAGGGCGTTGAAGGACCATCAGCACTTAACAGGCTCTCTCTGACGGTGGTTTCATGACAGCTAAGCCAACATAACAGCGCGCTACTTCTGGAAGGAGTACATCTCCCTCCCTGCTCCCTTCTCCCCAAACGCACATATCCACTTCTTTCCTCCCTCGTCTGCTCCCAGATGCACAGACCTGCCCTTTCTCTTGCACCAGCTCCAGCTCTCGTCAGCTTCCTTGGCAAGGACATATGCTATAAGTAGTTAGGACTTTATCTCTGTATCTTATTTAGCTTTACAGCCTGACCGTACAGCTTGTGTGGGCTCTGGTCCAATGCTTGGAGTTGGAGAGAAGAATGGCCCCCATGGCTTCTTGCTATACACTCAGGGCTAGATCCTCAGCTGATGAAATTGTTGCAGGTCCCAGTGGTTAAACTGAGGGTCTGGCTCCGAGTCTTGATGCAAGTGCAAGCGGGGTGTGTGGCTGTGTGGCTGTGGAGGGTGGGGAAGGGTGGGATGTACACCTATTGAGTGCTTTCATAAAAATCTGTGTTGCTTGCAAACACTGGTTATAATTCATGTGTAGTATACAACTACACTAGCATGGGAATTGCAAATAGCAGTGATAGGCAACAAACAGGGATTTTTCTGTCTGTGAGCTGTTCTTTTAAGTCTTGAAAACAGAGGCACTAGTGAAGTAAATGAGCAAGTAAATCTGTTTGGCATTAATTCTCCTTTGTGCTGTCAACTCACCTTCTTCACTTCGTGCTGCTCTGTATCTCTCCTAAGCCTGTTAGAATTGATATTAATGTGTTTTCCAGGCCCATGCCATCTGACACTGTTATTACAACAGAGTTGTTCGTGCCACAGCAGTTCAAGGTCTCTCATCTTTTAGCCTGAAAGCCTTATCTGCTTTGCTGTAAACATTACTCTCATTAGGGAGCTGGAAAATATATTTGAACCGGGTGAGAAAAATGTTAAAGTGAAAGTATTATTAAGATATCTGACCGTTTAAAAACCAGTATCATTCATGTATAACAGCTGTAAGCTCAATGGAGCAAGTCCTGGTGTTAGATACCCAGTCTGAGAAAGCAGGTCCAAATAAAGTGAGTCAGACTCCCAAAGAGATCTGTCAGCACCTATTGATGGTGTCAGACCAGCTACTGAGCCAAATCCACGTTTCTGTAGCCAATTATGCCTCAGATTAGTCAAGAAAACTCCTTGCAGGTTTAAATCCTGGACATTAAAATCCACAACAAAATTCTCATTTGCTCCAAGTGTGAAACAAAGTCCACTTATCTTTCTTCCTAAGGCTGGAATTTCATCAACAAAGCAAAAACTGAGTAAGGATTTAAAATTTTGTCATGTTCTGCACAGTTGCTGCCAGATAGTATGGGCGGAAGAAATAGCATAACCTGCTGTTATTTTACCAGCCCACAGATATATGGGGTGTAAGATGTAGCAAAGAGCTCCTCTGTATGTTCTCAGAAGTTTCTCTAAAGTAGAAAATTCCACGTACAGGTGCTTGAAAGTACTCTAGTCATTTTTGCATCGCTCTGAAGAAAGTAAAGTCTGAAATGAAAGGTTGGTACTATTTTGAAGGCAAGTGCAATACAATGACAGTAATTTGTTTTGAAAGGAGGGATAGCACTGCATATAATTTTATGAACCATACTTTGACAAAGGAAGAGTTATGTGCCTTGAAGAGCTAAATATAATCACCGTGTTGCATATTTAACACCTGCATGTACTGGAAAAGTACAATACATGCCTCGATCCAAGCAGGACAGAATGAGTCCACTACTGCAGCATGGAGTTTGTTCGTTAATGCAAGTTAATGCAAGTCCAGATCCCTGAGATGGTTTTGATGCTAGATGCCTTCTAGGCACAACCTATTGTCAGTGCATTATTTTTGTGTTGGCTGTTCCTCAGAGTGTGGACTAATCCCCACACTTCATTCCTCCTGGCTATGTCCTTCATAAGAGCCATGCCTTTCTAACTGCAGGTCATAGAATTATGCACCAAAAGGTAGCTTGAAGGTCCATGAGACGAGATGGTATGCTAGTTGGAGCCGTAAAACAGATTCACAATCAGCGAGTTTAACTCAGCTTTTTCAAATCAGCCAGTCAAAGCGGATTTTGCCATTATTTCCACCTGAAGCCTATCATCCCTCTCTTGCTTTCTATGTATTTGATTGGCTGATAGATTGGGAGGAACAAGAGGCTAGGAAATGGTTAACCAGAGCATGAAGAAAAGGACTTTGAGTTGCTGCAAGATATCTAAAAATTGTAATTCTAACTAGAGAGGATTCATTTAAAGCTGTCTTTTCCCAGGGTCAGTAAACTCATAGGCTACTTGTCACTATGGATCTAGTAATGTGGGTTTTCCGAATAGCTTTAGGAATAGGTGAGTTTATAAGCCATCCCCCTCAGAATAGGGCAGAGGTTTTATCTCAGCTGTTTGACACTCAGGTCACTGGAAGGTAATTTTAAAAGACAGGGCTAGAGCTTGGTCTCTAGTTAGGTTGACAGTTCCACTTCTATATGGTCAAGAAGAAAACTATATGGTCAAGAAGAAAACTATATGGTCAAGAAGAAAATAATCTGCAGTAGTCTCAATTCTGATCTTGCAGAAGCACCTCCTTTCAAATAAGCTTCACTGATGTGAAAGAGAATCAGGTCCCACAGCATGATTTACTTTATTTTTTTTTTCCCTTTTTTTCCTCTGTATGGGTGGAGTAGCTGTTGTGAAGGTTATCTCAAGATAATATGATCTATCTCTTCCAGAAGAAAGGTGTAAAAAAAGTCTTCACAGCACTGCACAGAGAGAGCTAGTGCTTAGTTACCATTGTCTGTTATGACGGTTTGAGAAGCATAGTGTATAATGGGGCTACTTCAATTACTTATGACTTTTCTGGGTTGTAAAATGCTGACAGATTTGACATCTGTCAATAAGTATTTGCAAATAGAGATATAGGAAATATTAAGATTGCTGAGCAGGCTCACAGAAGTGCTTGAAGCTCAAAGTAATAATGCCCTGAAACGCCATGATTCCTGCAGCAGGGTATTCCTGAATTTTGGAGCAATCTTTGTAAAAGTTCACTTTTTGGTGTCACCTCCCTAGACTGTAATACCCTCCTGGAGAACAATTCAATCCTAAAAAGGGAACAGAAGTATCTAACCCAAAATACGTAGTAGAGCACAAGGTGGTTTTGGGGACTACTCAGAAAGAGAACCAAGATTTTGACACAATATTTTGCCAACAAGAAATCATGTTTTCTCAGTTCCCAGTAATCCATATCCTTTTGGAAAGGGCCTGCTGTTCCATGAATATGACATTTTCCTCCAGGCCAAGTAAAATTCATTGTAGAGCAATGAGACCCACATGGCATGCACAACAAATCATCATTGTCCATGGTGAGATGCAGCAACACAAAATACAACTAACTTGCTTCTTGCAATATGTAGTAGAGGTTGGTGGTAGACTGGAACTATTCTCTTTGCCTTCATACAAATACATCTGGGGTCAATTGGATCTTTTAAACTCAGAATACTTTTGGAATTAAGTAAATTGCTACATTGACATTTCTTTATCCCCAAAATTTAGCTGAGGATTCACACAATATCCATGTAAATTGTCATGGGTATTTTCCAGTACATGAAAGGACTTGCTCCTATCTAGAGGAAAATGACGTGACTTTTTTTTTTAATTGAATATGAAAACTACAGAAATATACAGCCTTTAAATTCAGAGTCCTTCAAAGGTGTCATTAAATGTAGCTGTTTTGAAGCAGGTTGGGGAGTTCCCTTTCTGCCAATTTAGGCAAGGGCTGTCATTGCACAAATGTCTGTCACTGGCCACAAAGGCAATTCTGAGTCTTGACCAGGCAGTGCCAGATTGCTGCATGCTTACACCACGCCGGAGCCGAGGAACGGCAGCACAGTCACCACATATGTGACTCGAGGCTAAGCAGTCTAAATATGCTGTGTAAATGTAAATATGTATTACCACAACAGAATGACATTTTTTTCATTTGAAGCCTTTATGCCATGGCTCTGCTGCTGGAGGTTATTTAAGTAAGCAATGATCATGCTGTTGTGAGCCAAGTCCACTGAGATACTTTTCTAAAAGAATAAAAAACAGACATTATTCCAGCTTCTACCACTCAACAGTGAAATATTAACCCAGAAAGGGTTTGCTGAATATTCATTTAATTGCCAGACTGGAAAAAACTAATTTTCAGTAAAACAGCAAATACACACTATATTGAGTGCTGAACATGTACTTGTGAAAGACATCCCTGTAACTAACCTTGTTTCTGTGTATTTTGAGAATGCTGTTTCTATATTAGCCTGGCTACGGAGATGCAGTGATTGAAATCAACAGCTTGCTCTGAGCTTGAAAACCACTGGGCAAAAGCGCTTTTCACAGTAAACTTTTCCAGTGTAATATCCTTGGTGATATTAAATATATCTCACTGTGAAGGGCAATTTCAACCCATAAGATAGGATTATTTTGCTTTTATGGAGTGAGAGCAATGATTAATTTGGCTGCAATTTAATAAATTCTTTGTTAATGTTTACTTGACAAATTTTATTAGGTCATGTTTCAGTTTTAATCTTATCAGTGACCATGTTCGGAGTCTTATTTCCAAGCTCTTTTCGATAGTTAGTAAATAACTGACCAAACCTGGTTCTTCACCACTTTGCAGCTTGTGTTGTCGTTTGCGTCAGTATGAAATCAGTGTGCAGTGCTGTCATTTCAATCTGGGACATTTTACAGATGTTTTCCTTATGATGCAGTGAAACAAATGGCTGTACAAGGCACCGGGCAGGGCTCATTCCCACTTGGGCGTTTCAGTCATGAGGCAGCTTTTTCCCTCCCTGTTGTAGCTGTTCTAGGTGGTTTTTTACTAAGAAATACTAGAAGTGTTAAGCAATAGATGACAAATGTCCTTTTGGGATGGTCACTACAGAGATCATTCCTTCCAAATACGAAAGAAATGGGAAGTGGAGAGCAGTCCCAGTCATGTCCCTTCAAGTATGTGGAGAATCAGGTCTACATATTTTGGCAAGTGACACACTTGCAAAGGCCCATGTATTGCATGACTCTGAGCAATGAAAGTGCTTCAGAGAATTTGCACAAACGTATCATTTATCCTTACTCAGATCAAATTCCTAAGGCTGGAGATGAGAAGGAATTTTTCCCTCGTATTCTGCATCTTAGTTACCCATGTCCCACAGGCGAGTACTGCGATGTGACTAGAAGCTTGTCATCAGAGGAGATTTAAAAGTAGCAGAGGGTGATATGGATTGCTCAAATACAGTAGCCTGTGAAATTCATTAATCTCTCCTGTTTGTTTATGTTATTGCCTGTGAATGACTAATTGCTAGATATCGTGATCCTGTGTTCCTCTTCTTTCCTCCATCCTATCTACTAACGGTCACAGAACTGTTAAATAGGGATTTAATTGAGACTGCAGAATTAATAAGGCTTTTATTATTATATACCATGGATCAGATAATCTAGTAATGCAGCCAGCTCTTATGTCATGGGTGGGGAAGAGAAAGACAATGACTCAGAAATGATGTACTCTAGCAATGCTCAGCTGATAAACGCTATTTTAGAGATCAACCGAGAAGAACTTGAGTAGCCCAAGGGAGCTAAAACCCCCTGCTGTGCTATGGTCAGCATCAGAGAATCCTTTCCCAATAAACATCTCCATCATTTCCAGTCAGAAAAAACAAGGGAGGAGGTTTGTACAGAGTGACATCTAATGAAGACACATCTACATCGCACACAAAAATTAACAGTTTGACTAGAAGTGGCTGTCCTGTAACAGAGAACCCAGTAACAAAAAAAAAAGTGTCAGGAGGAGAACATCTTTATTTCTTATTGGGTAAAAGCACACTAGTGGAATGAGCTAAGCTTCAGAAGTTGAGGGTTTAGAGGGCTTTTCTTTTTCCTTTTTGAAATTTACATTTTTTTATAACACTATTACACTTCATCCAGGCTATTCATTCGCCAGCTCTAGTGTAAGAAGTAGTTGGATAGGACTTATGCTTCTGTAGTACCATGCTAACCAGAAGTTGTTCCTAAGTGATCTTGCTGTCAATTAATAAGCAGGTCTTTTAAAGTGTTATTAATTTAGAAAAAAATACCCTGACATCTTTGTCTTCACAGAAGATAGAACAGTGCTGGCGTAAAGCAGTGTAGTACTTAATGCTGGATTTAATTTTTCAATGTGAAGTAAGGTTTTTTTCCAACATACTGCCAAATAAATCTCACCTAGGGGAACAGGAGCTGCAATACAAGACAATTTGTTTTCAGACTGTACCGTAACAACATTCAGCAGTGAGCCAGACAAAACCACATGGGCTTTAGCAGAAGTGACTGAGCCAAAATATAATTGTCATAATTATATACCAGGTAGTCAGATTAATAATGATAAAATATTTTTTCTCCTACAATGCTGTTTATTAACCAGCAACAGGATTTAGTCTTTGCTTTGCCTGTCACATGTTTTGTGAGAGACCTTGGAGAAGAAAGTTTGGTTGGTTTTGGTTTTTGGTTTTTTTTTTTTTTTTTGTTTTTTTTTTCTCTTTACTTTGTTCAGGAGTTACTCTGCAAAAAAAACCAAACTGGCCCTGATTTTCATCGTGATCAATAAGTGTAAATAACTTATGCTATAAATTTGGCCTCTCCAGCAGGAAGAATACATTGTCCATCCAGTGCCAGGAAGGTGGAAATACCCTTAATTTTATATTCAATTCAATACAGGATTTACCTTTATGTCCTAAGATTTCTGAATAGTTTAGCTTGGAGAGGCTGCCTGTGGAAGAACTGATTCACATGTTTATTTTTGTTCTCCCCAAATTAATGACTGCCCAACAAGACTAAACCCTCGTTGTGCTCTTTTCTGTATGTTGTTTGTGTCCTCATCCAGAATTACATCCACACACTCTTCATTAAGCAAAAGGTTACAGACTTTTTATTTTACAGCCTTTTAGCTTTTTTACAGGAGAAGCAGAGATTCTTTCATTAGTTTCATAGAGAAACATGTTTTTCTTAATTACTTTCTGAAAGAGTTTGGAAGCCACTATTAAATCACAGTAAAACTTAAGTGTCAAGTTTGTGCTTTTAATAGGGAAAACTTCCTCTGCAGACTGGAAAATGATGTAAAAACAGCCACCCATTGCTACCTCTGTAAGGAAAGTAAAGACCTCAGGACCTTAGAGGTGTTGCTACTGGATGTTCCCCTTAATAGGCCACTATATTGCCTTCATTTCAGTACTGTGCCATAGGGATATACCTCTGCTTGATGGTTGTTGATTCAGATCTTAGTTCTCAAATGAAATGATAGTAATTGAAAATTCAATTGTAGCAATTCTCTATATTGCCAACAGAACGTAATATTAGACAATGGACAAACTGAACCTTATATCAAATTTTCTATACCCGTTATGGTAGTTACCTCCTTCCAGTTCTTCTCAAACATATATACGGCTTAATGTCCAAGTGGAAATCAGTAATGAGTGGTATCCCTCAAGGGTCTGAACCGAGACCAATGTTATTTAATATCTTCATCAATGACATAGTGGGATTGAGTGCACCCTCACCAACTTTGTGCATGACACCATGCTGAGTGGTGCAGTTAATATCCTTGAGGGAAGGGATGCCATCACTCACCTAGTTGGACTAAAGGGTCTTTGAAGGTCCCTTGAGAGGCTGGATGAGTAGGACCATGCAAACTATTCAGCAAGGTCAAGTGCAAGGTCCTGCACCTGTGTCGGGACAACCCTTAATATCAGTGCGGACTGGGTGATGAACAGATTGAGAGTCATCCTGCAGAGAAGGACCTGGGGATACTGGTGGATGATAAATTGGATATGAGCCAGCAATGTGCACTTGCAACCCAGAAAGCCAACTGTATCCTGGGCTGCATCACAAGAAGTGTGGCCAGCAGGTAGTGGGAGGTGATTCTGCCCCTGTACTCTGGCTCTCATGAGACCTCATCTGCAGTACTACATCCAGTTCCAGGGTCCCCAGTACAAGGAAGACATGGACCTGTTGTAATGGGTCCAGTGGAGGACCACAAAAATAATCAGAGGGCTGGAGCACCTCTCCTGTGAGGACAGGCTGAGAAGGCTGGATTTGTTCAGCCTGGAGAAGAGAAGACTCCGGGAGGACCTTATTGTGGCCGTATAAGAGCTTATAAGAAAGTTGGACAAAGACTTTTTATCAAGGCTGGTAATCATACTACCTAGGTACTTAATGCTGGATTTAATTTTTCAATGTGAAGTAAGGTTTTTTTTCAACATACTTACCAAAGTGTCACCAAAGTGACAGGACAAGGGTCAACAGTTTTAAACTGAAAGAGGGTAGGTTTAGATTGGACAAAAAGAAGTTCTTTATGATGAGAGTGATGAGACACTGGAACAGAAGTTGTGGATACCCCATCCATGGAAGTGTTCAAAGTCATATTGGATGGAGTTGAGCAACCTGATCTAGTTGAAGATATACCTGCCCATGGCAGGGACAGGGTTGGACTAGATGATCTTTGAAGGTCCTTTCCAACTCAAACCGTTCTATGATTCTGTAATATCAGCCACATCTAACCATTGTTTCCTGTTCCTAATTATTCTTTCTGGCATTGACCTTCTTTGCTGCTTTATATGTACCAAATATGGTGAGATATTGGTCTTTGATCATGTGTATCCATGACTATGATGATATAAACATACATGAATTTTCTTACAATGAAGGAAAGGTATAGCACATATTTTGCAAAGATCTGTGGTTTTTTGTTTCTAATTTCTGTCAATGAATGTGATTCCTTTATGCCACAGACTTAATTTATTAAGAAAATATCATACAGAAAAATGTTTTGTGAAAGTAAATATTACCCAATTTGGAAGTAAAAAAACCCAAAGAAAACGAAGGTTTACAGGAACTGTATTATGACCCTGGAAAGACATGGTCTAAAACTGCAGTTATCTCACCGGCATGCTCCATGCTGGTTGCATATATTTATAAGAGACACCAATGACTCATATGTAAACATTTTGATTATACAGATTTTCTTCATTTTCCCACAGACTTGCTGCTTTCAAACAGCTGCATCCCATTCCTGGGCTCAGCGGAGGGACTTGATTTTCGAACCCTGCTGCTAGATGAGGAGAGGGGCCGGCTGCTGATCGGGGCTAAAGACCACATCTTCCTGCTCAACTTGGTTGATTTAAACAAAAATGTAAAAAAGGTCAGTTTATTTTCTGCAGAGTTCATCTCATAAGCTCAATTTTGTTCCTTTTTCTCTTTTCTTTTTTTCCTTCTCCCTTCTTCACTGTGTAACTGGCAGATTCATTGTGCAATGCTGTGTACCAGAATTTGATAATCTCACCTCCCATAGCTATACAAATTACCTTTAATGAATTGACTTTCTCATTATATGTGACCTCCTGTGAGACTGATGTCCTGCAAGAGGTCAGTTACCTGAAGGACCCCTGCATTGCATGAAAGTAATATCAAAATATCAGCAAAAAGGCAAAAATCAGCTTGGAGTGTTTCCTTCTTAATTTCTCTGGCCATGGTCAGCCGCCTTAAATTAAAGCATTTGAAAGAAGGTAACTTAAGATAGCTCTTCTCTTTCTTCCTGGCATCACGGGGATTACACTGCTGTCATATTAAAGAGAGCAGAGGCAATTTGAATGGTTTAAACTGTAGTAAAAATGTTAGTGGCAATTTTAATATTAACATTTGTATTAATACCTAGAATTACTAGTGATAGCAGAAGCTTCCACTGGGATCTACTGTACGCCCTTGCCCATGCCCTTTGACAATGTGCTAACTCCAGATAATAAGATGGCAATTTAGCCTTCAGTGTTTCCAGCAGACACGATGAATTGGAGATTTTGTAAGCACAATTGACTGCTACATGTAAAAAACAGATGCTTGCCCAGGAGCACACGTGAAAATGGCTTTCCGGCTTCTTCCAGATATGCTACTTACTGAAGGAAATTTAAATTCTCAGCTGTTTTTGATATTTTCTTTAAGCACCAGAAGGAGGTTTTAAATTACGACGTTCTGTTGTCAGCTCAGAAGAGGTAACTGACCCTGAATTAATACAACTGCAGCACAGGGGCTTTAGCAGGTGGAGCAGGACACTATTTTGCCCCACGTGTTTGAGTGCAACGTTTGCTGTTATATAGAAGAGACATAGTACCAGGCTGAATATCTTATTTCTTATTTTGACTTCTGCAATGCTCCAAATGCCAGTTTCTTTAAAATGCAGGTTCTGAGCGTTTCAGGAAACTTCTTCTCTGGGATGCTTTATCAAACACTTAACTTGTGTCTGCCATCTCAGTAATGTGCTCAAAAACCAGCACCTCCTCAGGATATTGCATTAATAACAGCATTATTCATATTGCAGATTTTCAGACTACAGCTTGATTTCTGGCATAGGCTTGCTGTAGAAAACAAATTTTGTTTGTGCGAAAAGCAGATTTCTGTTTCTGTGGGACGCCGTGTACCTCCTGAGAGATGCTGAGTGCTGTCACCTCCCGTTATGTTCAACGGGGCTTGATTAGTTTGGAGCTTCTGGAGGCAGCAGCACCCTGCGTGATCTGCCCCTCCGTCCAAGCTGGTAACATTTTCCCTTTAGCCAAACCACCACTGATCATTATGGATGTTGTGCTTTCCAAGAAGAGGAGAACACAGACTGAGCCAGGAGAATCCGTGTGCAATCAGATGGTGCCATTTAATAGAGATATTGTAGAGCAAAGACTCACTTTATATTGGAATGAAAATTTGCATTTGGTAAGCTCAATTAGAGAATGTATGGCTACGTATCGGTGGTAACCTGAAAGAAGGGAATACAAGTCATAACCACTTGCATATCTGGACTAAAGAAATGATTGTCTGCAAGTTCCAATATTTCTAATTCTTAGTTTAACCATTCAGGTCACCTTTAAATTTTCAGACAAAACACTGAGGA
Source organism: Dromas ardeola (assembly GCA_013398915.1). NCBI lineage: Eukaryota > Metazoa > Chordata > Aves > Charadriiformes > Dromadidae > Dromas > Dromas ardeola. The sequence goes on along the minus strand of VYZM01021333.1, from coordinate 251,342 downwards.
AAAGTGTATTTAAATAGCTAAAACTGGCTGAAAAGCTCTGTGGAGCATCCTGCTGTGCTGATTTCCATATCTCTGTAAGCATTCAGCAACTTTATAAACTTACCCTCTTGGGTAAAGGCCCAGGTAACACAAGACAATCTCACAGAAGTGTTTCTTTTTGGTTCCTCTGTGCTGGGCAGGTAGAAATGTTTTTGGGGAGGGAAGAGGTGAGATGAAGGCAGTTGAGCAAGTGGTTGTGTATAAATCACGGTCACTGACGAGGTTTCGATGCTAAAGGATACTCTCCAGTAGCAGCGAAGTGTCAGAAAGTAGCATTTGCCGGGGCCGTGTTTAGACTGCCCATGGTTTGGGTTGGCGCCGGGCCAGGCGGCTCGCTTCCAGGCTTTCCCGGTGCGAGGAAACCACACATGTCGGGACTACAAGGGTCTGAAGTGTGTCCTTTGTACTCCTCTGGAGTAAGAGTCCTCTGGAAAACAGCTATACCTGCTCCTACGCAGCCCCTAAAATGGGAAGTAATTGATTAGAATATTAAGTTTCTGCCTATGAGTGATGTTTTTATTAATGGCGTGGAGGAAGGAGGGTTAAAATTCAGCAAGTTGAGGGGGATGAGAGAGGTGTAAGAGCTTTGAAACTAGAATGCAAATTTTGCCTAGTTTGGGGTTTTCTGTCTTTAAAACAAAAGTGAACATGAACTGTAGAACACTCTGTGCTGGGTAGTTTCTGATTACTTTAAAAAACCTCTCAGTTTCTGATATCTGTTATGTTAGGAACTACTGATACACTAAAAAGCCAAATCTGGATCCCCAAAAATTTACTTTCAGAAAATCCTCATCTGTGGATATAATTACTTGGCAAGATTATATTATAGAGTCTGATGCTCTGAATTCAGATATTTCTGGAATGGTATTCAAAGAAACATCCAAAGCATTTTATCCTTTTCCCTTCTTTAATGTGTACATATATATCATTTAATAACTTCCTTTTTACAAACTAATTATTCACCTAAATTGGTTAATTTAACTTACATATATTAAGTTATGGCTTTATTTCCTGGTATATTTTTCCTGATTAAATAAATCAATAGTTCTTCTGGAGTTCCAATTTCTTAAATCACTGTAGGTTTTATTCAATTTAATGTGTAATTGGTTGAAAACTTCCTTAGCTGGCATCTTGAAAAAATCCATCCAGTTTCCAGTGCTTGCAAACCTTATTATAAAGCAACAGTAAGTACAATAGCATAATAGAAAAGTCCTCCGTAACGAAAGACAAATGCAGAAAGCTAAAATAGTTCCACTCTACAAATACCTAAAGCTTAGCAAAGGGTAATCATCTTTCTGTAGACAGGGATATAATTTCCATGAACTTGTCCTGAATAGAAATCTCTAGCTCCTATTGCAGGAATAGCATCATTGAGTGCCTTTTCTTGAAAGATCTTTAAATGCCTGACAAGTGTTGCAAGCTATTTATAAACTGGAAGATTTGTGGTTCCTCCCTATGAGTAAAATAAAGATGTTCGGCAAAAGAAAGCAGAAAAGAGCAGCACCCTATATTTATCGGGGCATTGCAAATGTGGTCAATAAATCTGAAGACAACTGTGCCATAACCAGTAGAAGTGCAGTGTAAACCAAACATGTTTAATAGCATAAGAGGCTGGAAAGCTGGAGGAGAAATTCTATAGGAATCCTAAACTCTGGGATCCTACTAGAAAGATTACTTTGGTACATAGAATTTTCTTGTGAGTTTGCCTAAAGCCTTTGTTATTTTCCTCCTTGAACTAAACAAATACTAGATGCAAAATGTTGTCAGCTGGGTAAACACTTAGGAAATAGCTGCAAAGAGATGGTGCGTCTTTCTGTAAGCCCCGTGCTCGCGAGCAGTGCAAGCGGGGTTATGTGTCAGCACCATTATCACTGTGTAATCCGCGGCGCGACCCGCCCATCTCTGCAGGAATAGGAATGCTATCAAGGGCTGACAAGCTTTTGAAAAGCTGCCAACCTGCAGGGGCTGTCAGTGCTAGAAGACACAGCCACATGTGGGCCAAATAGATAAACATGTCAGATCTCCCCAATAGCAGCTTTGGAACCAGTTGTTTTCATCTGCCCCAGTGTGTATTGGCACAGGGTCACAAATTATTGTCCCTTGGAGCATCCTTAGTTTGTAGTTGCTACTATTTTTTTGGCGTTGCCAGGTGCAGCTGTCTTGTGACTTATCCTTTGATGCCCTCTTGTAGTGATTTGTATTTGTATTTCACAGTAAAAAATACATATGCATATATTTCTATATCTATATCTATATATCTCTCATCTGGGTAAATGCTTATGAAATAGCTGCAAAGAAATTCTGCACCTTTCTGTAACTCCAGTGCTTTCCAATAGTCCAAATGGGGTTATATGTCAGCACTATTCTCACTGGGCAGTATCTGTAGTGTGACCCACCTGTCTCTGCAGGAAGGGGAACATATATACAAATACGTATGCATATTTCTGTAAAACAGCACCCTCGACATAAAGGAGCCAAATTTTACCTTCATTGTGCTGGGAAACCTGCTGTCAGTCTGTATAAGCGTCATCTCAATTAGGAATGAACCTGATGGATATTTAGCCAGCACCGAAGGGAGCTTTTGTTCTCACCATCAAGCCAGATCCTTAGGACTACACACAGAGTCTGCGATGTTTATTGCAGCCTTGAAACACAGTAACACCAAGATTGGTCCTTCCTAACCAAATATGTGCTGTTTATTCTATATGTCAAAGGAATTTATCTTTCTGCCTGTTAGCAGAAGCTGTAGACCATCTGAGGGTGGAGCTTTCTTGACCTGTCAGATGAAAAAGACTTTCTAGGAGATATCAGAGAAGGCCAAACAGTCACCTGGAAACCACTGAAGATATCAAAAGTTCTGGAAGTGGGGGCGTGAGGACTTGGAAAGTTTAGAATAAACCCATTGGAGCTGGAGGAGGATGGTCATTAATCCATCTGTGATCACGTTGGTTTGTTCTCAATCTCTGCGAGTAGAAAAAGTTCCAAGAAAAGAATTGAAGTGAGGCTGAGATTTGACAGGGGCGTGACATGGGGAATTAGTTCCCAGGTGTTAAATGCATGCTGATGGCCCTGCTGTTGAAACCAAGGGAACTTTTCTGGGTGTCACAGTTCATAAGATACTTATTTCCACCTATTTTAAAGTGTTTCCCCTTCCTCACGAACTTAATAGAAATAGAAACCATCTTATGTATCATTTGCAATAAAACAAGACTGGTTCTACTGGTGATCCATGTAGTTTAGTGTCCTGTCCCTGAAGATGGTCAGCATTGGGCATGGAAGGAATTGTATAAGAAGAAGCTGTAATGGTACTTCAGGTTAGGGACTTCCAGAAGTCCTTGCTAGCCCTTGGAGGACTCGTACCATTGAGCTATGTAACTCTTGTTTTGAAGCTCTGAAAACCTTTTGGAGTCCACAAAACCGTTTGATAGACTAAAACTTAGGCACCTGTATAGACAAGGCGGAAGCTTTTAAACAGTGTTTACAGACACAAAACAACAGACAGGGGCAAGATGTGAAGAAAGCAGTATGTAACCAGAATGACAGCAGCCCTAGGTGGAAGAGAGTGTCTCTGTTATTTCCTTTTGCATTGTTGCCATAAATTATGTTTCTGTAAACATCCGCTGTCATTTTTATATTTTGCCCATATGTTTAGGTATAAAGAACAGAATATCCTGCTCTCTGAAAACACTTGCTCATATTGGGCTTTGACTTTTTCAAAGGTAGGATTTGTCTTCAGTCTGCAGTGATAAACATGTCAGGAGCAATGCCATTTGCCCTAAAAATCCTGGTGTACAGTTTCGTTTTAGGAGAAACAGACGGTAGTCAGAAATTTGCTGTGGTTACACTGTGGAAAATGAAGTGTAAAAACACTGAAGCCTTTCAAGATTTAATCCAGTGTAAATGAAATCAGCATCTGGTCCATTTCCTTTAAGCTTCTACATATGCTCATAATGTACACATGAAAATGCACTTTTCAGAAAACGTTTAAGTACTGAAAGTGCTGGCTGCGTCTTAAGTTGTGTTGGGAAGCGGATCACAGTTTAAGCGGAGAACTGTGGCATGTGGACATCTTTGTCTCAGACAGATGCAATAAGAAAAGCCGACTTGGTCCTAATAAGAGGCTTCACTCTAACAGCCAGCTACCAAATTTAAGCTACCAAAAGCCTGTGAATGTTTCATCCAAATGCACAACTGTGACTTCCAGTGCATTTTACTCCATGTGACAGCACTGAAAATAGTGCCATGCACTGGCGCATCTTCCAGTGTTGTCTATCACTATGGATCAATCCTTCTCCACTGCCTTCTCCTTCTCCTCTCTTCTCCACTGTCCCCAAGCCGTATCAAATTATATCTTTCAAGAGATCTAGTTTTCTGCTACTTTGAAATAATTGGAATTGCAAATTCCAGTCACGTGTCTCCCTGGATGTAGATATTAAGTATGGGAATTAGTGCGTCAGATGTAGGAATACCCATTAGAAGAAGGAAGGTCTGTGGCGGATATGAAAGTAAAAGAAATTTAAGAATACATTACTAACTTTTAGAGATCCCTAAGTATTTCTGAGATAAAACTGTTAAAAAGAAAACTAGGTGAAAAATCCAAGCCTAAAGACAGTCTGGGTAGGTTTCAAATACAGGGAGAGTGTCAGATAAGGAACTTAGATGTATTTACTTCCTTTAAATTAAATTCCAGAGTACATTATAGTGGGGGCCAGTTACAAGAACTGGTTAGGGTAACCTTCCTCTTAGGATTTGTATATGAGAACAATCTGTCCGGTTCCCCAAGTTGTGGACTTCCCATACCGCACACATGAATGCAACAGATGTGAGGTATTTAGAGAGCAACTGGTATACATGCGTGCTATGCTAAAATCAGCTCATTTTCCCATTAATTAAAATATTCTTTGTTTTCAGCAAAATAATACTTTAAAAGCATGAAATTCTTTCTACTGTTTGTTGGGAAATTCAGTAAATTTTTAGTGCTTGCAGTGATTTTCAGTGGGGTGACCAGCGGTCAGCATACAGAAGTGACGAATGTCCTAGTTCTCAGGAAGCAATGCATGAACACACACCCACTCTTGTGGTATTGGGGTGTGACATTTATGATATTGTCTTATGCGGCAGTGTGACAGTCTTATCATTGGATCTTTTCTCAGTGTTCTTTGATCTTACTGTTTTTCTTTGTTTTTCATTTTTCAGCTACGAATTACTAAGTTCTCCAGGAGAAAAAAAAAAAAAAAAAAGGAAGAAAGTCACATTATTGTCATTTTACTGGTGGGAAAATTGAGACCTGACTGTCACATATAGTAAGGCAATGGCAAAACTGGGATTAGACTGTCTCCTGGTTTACTTTGGTGTTTTTGGATCATGTTGCCCTCTTTACTGTACCCGTTTTATGGTCACATTGGGCTAAGTCATGAATCCTTTTTATTTCCTTTTTTTTTTTTTCACACAGGGGTGTAGTTTCTCATGGAGGAGAATTTCTCAGGGGGTGTGTATCGCATATGCCAGCGTGACAATGGGTTTACAGCTCAGTCTGGCTTTGTTCTTTGGAAGCTGCAGTTGCAACTGTCATATGGGGAATTCGCTCATACCAATGAGCTTAAGCTTCCAAGTTATGGTCTATGTGATTCACAAAGCCCTAATGAGACATTTTGATGCCTAGGAAGCTGTAATTTTATTGCCTGCCTTCCCTTAAGCATCAATATAATGAATATCTAGTATATAGAATGAAACAAGGGAAGGAAGGAGGCTTTCTCTTACTGCATCAAGTAGTTACTTAAAATCAGTGTATTTTTCCTCTAAGTGCTTCCACCACCTCTTCTTCCTTCAAAATAAGAAGGAAGCAATCCCTCTCTTCACAGGACTCAAATTCAGTGAGTGAGTGTTATGAGATACGCTGATCAGCTGGTGTCCTTCACTCCAGATACAGACACATCCTGCTGGTCTGCTGGTGCTACATGTACCACTAATAAAACACTTTGGGGTTTCTCGTACCAAAGACTGTACTGATAGAGAAGTGCCGAAGCACGTGTGCAGCGTCAAGCACGTGAGAGGCTCCAGCGAAACCCCCAGGGCTGCTGAAAGCCATCGACCTCAATGAGACACTCAAGTGCTTGCTGCTGGCATGAGCGGGACTATCTTGGGGCCATGAAACTGGAAGGCGTCACATTGCTCAGTTGGTCTCCCTCCCTGCTATCACCAGCAACTACCTCATGCAGCAGTTATTCCTTTCATAACCTGTTCCAAAACTGCTGTAAGGGGCCTTGTGGGATACTTCATGCAACTTCTTTAGCAAGGTCATTGTTACAGATCAGAACCTCATTAGTCTGGTGTTGCACATTTATTTATTTTTAACCTACAATCTATATTTATTTATGACCAGTTTATACCCTTTTCCTATGACTGTTTATAATTCTGGTCTTCACAGACCTTTGATTCTTCCTGAAAAATATCACCAGTCTTCATTTGTATTAGTGATGGTTCCCAATTTTGTGTCATCTGCACATGTTGTTGCACAGTGTTGGGTTTCTGCCAAGGCTACTGAACGGTGTACAAAATAGGATAAACTCGGACAGTGTTTCTCGAGGAACTCCACAAGTAACTTTCCACCACAAGCTCTTTACTTATCAGACCATTTTTTCTCGTAATAATGGCTATTTTTGCCATCTGAGCTAATCAGTTTCCATGTGGCAGCTTATGACATACTTGATTGGAACCCTGATGAAGAGGAGCTCTATCACATTATTGTGGTATGCAATTCAGGTATGTTATTAAAGAAAAGTGCAATATCAGGGCGGAATAACGGCTCTTTACCAAGTTACATTGTCTTTTGTACCATGCTTCATTTTTATTGAAACTTAAGTTATTCTTTCCCTAACTAAAAATTTTTTTTGAAGCCTTACGAACAGATGAAATAAGACCCATAGGCCTGCAATTTGCTTAGATATCTTGCGTTCCTCCTCTTTGGTATTGTGACAATATGCAATATTTTCCACTCTTTTGGTAAAGCCCTGTATCATCCCAGATTTAGTAACTTTATTAGAAATGATTCTTGGAAAAGCAGTAATTTCATCCAAGTTTCTTTGGAATCAGAGTTCAGTGTTTTACTTTTGAGGCATCACTTCCCCTGAAGATTTATAGTCTAATTGTTAGTCTAGGAAAAAAAGTGCATAGAGAAAGAGAGACACAGAAAGATGAGGAAAATATTTTCTTATAACGAGTATTGTTAATTCATGACAGATGGCAGCTGAAGTGAAACTCTTAGAAATGAGTCCAGCTATTATTTATATATACATATAATGATATATATATCATCCAAGTATCAATTTATGTATGTAAATAATCTATTTCTTCTATAATTCACTTTTCCCTTTTCATTCTTTTCTTATAGTAAAAATGTGTGTTTGGAGGAAGGAAAAGTGTTACTTTCAGAAATTACTCTGCTCCTGATCTGAAAAGGGCCTCTGTGGTTTTTAATGTTTTGTTTTAATCAGAAATCAATTTCCAGCTACCCTTTAAAGTGATACCTTATCTGTCCTACACTTATGTACTACTTAATTTTGTACTCCTGGGAGGTTTTCTTTCACTCTGCTAGCAGAGAACGTATTAACTTGCATTTATTAGGAGATTTTAATTTCTTTCCTGTTACTAAATTTAAGAAAATATTTGTAGAATGATTTAAATGTAATGGTAAGGTTTTGGTTTTTTATTGGGCTATAGAAGATAAAATCAGGAAATCATGACAGTAGCTGACCTTTGGAATTTTGATACAGATATTTTGCAAGGAAAACAAACTGAAGATTAAGAGAAGAAAATAATCCTGTTTAAGTATACAGTTCATGTCTTTCAACTCATTACATTCTTCCCTTAAATTCAGTAACCCCACCTAGCTAGTCTAAGATTCCTCCAGACATTTCAGATACAGATGCAACCATTAAATATATTATATATTTATATAATTTGTATTGTTTTTAACATGAAATTATTATAGTTTTACATGTTGGTGTTGTTGTCACCATTATTATATATTGTTTGGTTGTTTAGGGTTTTTTTTTTTCCTTTCTTTGAGGTTTTACTTTTTGGGGAATTTAGGAAAAAAACTTTGTTAAATAAGAAGTTACTATTGTGCATGCAGCATGTGAACTGAAAAAAACTATGAAACAAAATGACCAATTTCAAAGCATCAAACCATCTACAAGCTGAAAGATTTTAAATATAAAAGAAACTACTGGAGCATCTAGTCTTACTTTTTGCATACTGTAAAACTAAGAAACTTGTCTGAATAAAATATGATACTAAGTCTTAATTTCACTCCCTACAGAAAAGTCCACACAAATTCATGTTAATAAGCTTATGCATATGAAAATTCAGTGAGACTCTTTTACATGTGTAAAGTTACTTGTGTGTCAGTGTTTAAGGGAACTAGACCTGTGGTACTGTTGCACAGCATGTGATCTAATAAAAAAATAAGTTCATGCTTTCTTGCTCAGCACATTGGCTCATTATTTATTATGTAATTTTCTTGACCTATTACAATTTAGAACTGACAGTTTCTGGGAACCTCTCATTTCTCATATGGAAACCTAATAAATATCACTTTAACTTCCCCATATATAATCACAAATTGATTTTAAAGTTGGATCACTTAGCTTCACTTTTCATTGTCTAATGTGGCCATGTATAATGCTAAATACTGAGGCCATTGAGTAGCCGGAAAGTAAAACAATTGATTTTTCTATGATTATTGACTGCAGTCAATTGTCATAAAAAAGAAGGTGTTTATATCTCAGCCCGAGTGGTCCAGCTTGTACAACAAACTCTGTTCCTCATGAAGGAATATGTACAAGAGTTGAGGGTAAATTTGAGTCCATTAATATGTGTGATGCTTTCAAGCAGATGTCTTCAAATGTAACTGGACCTTCCAAAGCAGGAGTCTGGTTCTTCTGTGTAGTTGGCAAGGAGAGCTGGGCATTTTCAAAAACCTACAGAGGGAGACCTTGTCTACCCTATTGGATACCTAAACTTTGGCCAAAAAAAACCTACAAAACCCCTCAAAGATCTCTAGCATTCTCTGTTACTGATATAGGGATCTTGGACAGAATTGGGCATAAAGTTTATGTACAAGAGAAGTGAAGATCAGATCTCAGCTTAAGTCTCCTTGGCCAAATGTATTTGGAGATCCATGATCTTATGTTCCTCCAGCTGTTCCTTTTCATCAGCTTTTCTTCACCAGCACCTCTTAAGCCTCAGGCTGTGCTTCTCCTTAACCCAGTGGCATTTGTGCCAGACCAGTTCTACAAGCAAGACCCATTCCATTCTGCCCAAGCAGAGACCAGATGAGTTAACTGGTGCTGCCTTCAGGAATTCCCAATGGCTTTGCAATGTTCCCAGTACTTTCCAGCATTGTACACTGTGTAATCCGGACACACTATCATGGCTCATTTCAGATTGTTCTTTCGTACCTGGATGCTATCACGACATCATTCTGAGAAAATGCTCTGGGAAAGTAAATTTGTGCTCCAGTGCTGAGATGTTGTTATACTGCCTTATCTCTGACTTTAAGTAAATATTGCTGTAAAGGGTTAAGGTTTAAGTAACTTAAAATACATTATCTTTACTAAGAGCTTCTAATCAGAAAGGTAACTGTAAATTCACTTGAGAGGAAATTAATTTCCTTGCAGAAAGCCAATACATCCATTTTCACTGGGAAGAGGAGAGGAAGAAGTGAAATAAAAAGACTGTTTCCAGATTGAGAGGAACACTGACTGTAGATTTGGGACAGTGATAAAGCTATTTGATACACTACTCTAAAGCATCTCTGAGTACTAGTAAGCTGCATACTGGTACCTGGGACTTGAGGCAATTTCCTAACCAATATTTGCTAAAAAATTAGTGTGTTTTGTCATTATTATTAGTCATGAGAAACGAAAAATATCTAGAGCTTTTTCTTGTCAAAATAAGAAGGAAAAAAGATCCATGTTCAGCATGGTGACTCTGTAAGATTTTATATTTAGCTTCTATTTTGAACTTAATAGAATCAAACTTATATTCGATAATATCCAATTTTGGCTGTTTAATTGAAATCAATGAACCAGAACCTGAGCTGTTGTTTGTTGATGTTTCTTCACTAACATAATTGGGGTTGTGGTAACTGATAGTAATTTGTCATCTGGCTCCATCTACATCAAAACTTATAGAATTCTGCAGTGCAGACAAAAGAAGAGAAACAGTTATAATATATGCTACCAATTATCTAAGGTACATGATTCTCCTCTAAACTTCTATGTAATTTTCTCAATAAACTCAATGTTGATGAGTGGCATTTTTAACCTGTGCACTATTTATTTCTGTCAAATGTACTTTGTTCTACAAATTTCCCTTAAGCTACCTTTAGTTTTTTGAACAAAACTTCTTTTCATTTGAAAATTGGCAGTAACAGCTAAGTATTTTTTTATAACAGCTTTGCCAAGTTCACCGGACCAAACGTATCACAAATGTAATTTCCCTTGTTTTGCAGTCAGTTTAGGTTCAAGGTGATTTGGCTCATCATGTCTTTGAGAAAAACATACAATTCGTAATAGTGACAAGGTGTGCTAGGCAGATCAACGAAGTACTTTTTAAAAGTGTACATAGCCAATGAAGAAATGAACAAAGAACAAGGGTTTGATTTAAAGCCTCTTCCCTTTTTGTAGTGGAACCCTGTATTCGAAGTCATGTTCATTTTGATTTACATGCAAATGCCTTAACATGCATAAATCTGTTTTAACTGCTCATTCACAGAATCACAGAATCACAGAATCATAGGGTTGGAAGGAACCTCTGGAGATCATCTAGTCCAACCCCCCTGTCAGAGCAGGGTCACCTTAGAGCAGGTTGCACAGGAACGCGTCCAGGCGGGTTTTGAATGTCTCCAGAGATGGAGACACCACCACCTCTCTGGGCAGCCTGTTCCAGTGCTCTGCTGCCCTCAAAGTAAAGAAGTTCCTCCTCATGTTGAGATGGAACTTCCTATGCTCAAGTTTGTACCCATTACCTCTTGTCCTGTCACTGGGCACCACTGAAAAGAGCCTGGCCCCAACCTCCTGACACCCACCCTTTAAGTATTTATAAGCATTAATAAGGTCACCCCTCAGCCGTCTCTTTTCCAGACTAAACAGACCCAATTCCCTCAGCCTTTCCTCATAAGAGAGGTGTTCCAGTCCCCTAATCATCTTAGTAGCCCTATGCTGCACCCTCTCCAGCAGTTCCCTGTCCTTTCTTGAGCTTTCATTCAAGGAAATAGTTATACTGCAGTCATAGGACAATTTATAATATTAATAATGTTTGTCTTATTTTAACTATGTTACAGATTTACTGGCCTGCAGCAAAGGAAAAGGTAGAATTATGCAAATTAGCTGGGAAAGATGCCCATGTAAGTATGGCATATATTTTTTGTTATTACTGAGAATATTGTATATTTGTGTATTTGTTTGTAAATGCACACAATGGATTAATAAGCTGTTGTTACACTTTTTTCCTGAACTGATGAACTATGTTTTTTCTTCATTTAAAAAAATGTTACACTTCTACTTTTTTCATTAAAAGTTAATACTTCAAGAAAAAAAGCATTCAATATTGTAAGTAGCAATCATGCTAAGCCATCCTTGTACGTAACAAATGCAGTTGAGAGATGAATGGCCTTTCCTCTGAAATGTATCCCAGGCGATACTCCCCTGAAATCCTTTCTTTCCCATCAAACAGCTTCTTTTTTCTTGGGAATATCCTGAATGTAACTTCATTATAATTCATTAACTAAACAGAGTAGCAGAGTACAAATTAACTTAATTTGCAGACAGCCGCGGTTAAGGTTAAAACAAAATCTCAGACTCATTAGCTTTCCCCTGGAACCACAAAACTCCTTTAGGAAGTCTTTTTAAGAAGTGTATTTAAGGTGCATTCATATATACAATAAAACTTTCATATCTCTTTTGCATAGCACAGATTACATCATGTGTCTAGAACCCACTAGAAATGTAAACATTTCCCAGCTGTATTGTAAAATGTCTTCCTTTCTCTCCACAAATCCTGTGGTTTCTATCCAGCTTGTCTGTTACCAAGGTGGACTCCAGCTCAAAACACTCTCTCAGCTCTCTGCCTGAGGAATTTCAACTTTTTATCCTAATTTATTGCTACGCTTATCTTTACAGCAGACAAAAACTAAACAACACCTCTGCTGAGCACTGGGAAAATTCTGATACTGGTCTATATGGAGGATTTCTGCTGGTCTATTTCTTCCCTAAGACAAAAGGAAAAGGGACAGAGAGGGGAATTTTTGTTTTGGACATAAATCTTAAATATCTCCTTTTTGCTTCCTGCATTGTCTCTGCAGCTTGCCTTTCACTTAGGTATAGGGTTGTAGCTTAAACGTATGCATAGCTCTTGCGTATTCCCTCCTAAGTACCCTGTTATATGTATTTCTTTAATTTTGGGGAAGGCTGCAGCAAGCCTTTCCTACACTCCGTGTAGCAGCCCTGCAGCGTGCGGCAGCCTCTTCTGCTGCTTTCCAGCAAAGACCAAGCCCAGTTAGAGCCAGGACTGGCCCGAGCATCCCCCAGGACTCTGAAATGCCCAAATAAAAGTGACCAGTAGGATGTGGTTGGTGCTAAGAAAGTTCACTCATACACAAAACATGCCCTTGGAAGTATGTTGAAGTCCTTCGTTCCACCACAATGATTTCTATCGCGTAATCTTTGGTGTTAAAGCTGACGCAGAACCCTGAATCAGGAGCAAAGGCAGGAGACTTGGTAGCCAGACTATCCCAGTGACTTTCCGACCTCTGCCCAGTTGTTGACAGGGGTTGTTTGCTACAACACAGGCTGAGCAGATATCCTCCAAACTGTGCTGTAACCACACCGCTTCTCATGGCTGTAAGCATTCTAGCAGAATTAGCCTTGCAAGTCTGATTGATGAACTGCCTAGGAGACAGCCACTGCAAAATTGTAGCGGTCACAACTTTGAACTATTTAGTAAACAGTGTCTGCTACAGTAGTTTTGTTTTTAAATGCATCAATACTATGGCCATAACTTAGTACAACATATAACGTGAAAGAGAAGATTAAACATGAAAATTAACCTTTCTCTTTCTTTTCCCAATAGACAGAATGTGCCAATTTTATCAGGGTTCTTCAGCCCTACAACCGAACCCATGTTTATGTCTGTGGCACGGGAGCGTTTCACCCTCTCTGTGGATACATTGAACTTGGAACTCACAAAGAGGTAATTTAATTTCCCCACTACTCTGACATGTCAAGAAATAACCCTCATCTTGTTTAGCATTCATCATAGATTGGAAAATACTATGCGAGTGTGTAAAAAATGAACTGACAGCAGCTTGCATAAATAACAGGATAAATGGTGGATTTTGCAGGTCAGACGGGAACTCGTGTTCTCACATTTGATATGAGCATATCGCTTTTGAACAAAACACTTTCCTCAGTAAGGCTTAATACACAAAGTTCTTCAGAATGACACTTCCATATGATTAACTAAGTGAAGAGAACATTTAACCCAGATGTCTGTCCTTCTTGCAAGTCGTTTCCGCACGCATTTTCTGCTTATGTACACACGCACGTATTCAGAGTTCAAGTTGACACTTGTAGTTCAATCTTTTAATGTATATATGCCGTTGGTCAGCAGAGATGGCTTCCTATTCCTTATGTATGACAGTAATGCAGAGATTGTAAAGGGTAAAGGGTCTCTGAGCCTAAGCCCAGGAACGGCGTCTCAGGACTTTGCAGATGGTTTGCAGCCCTGTCACTAAGAGGGTGTTGGGTACCCTCCATCACCAGTAGCGTATTCCCGAACTGAAGTTAGCAGCTGATTGGCCTTCATTTGCTGGTGACAAAGAAATCTCTATTCTAAGTGGTAAATGTTTGAGACCTAACCCCCACAACAGAAGCATTTTGGTGTTGTGTCAAGCAGCCACTTAGTACACAAGTCTCTTTTTAACTCCTATATGTATAACACTTTGGCTATATTTATAACACTGGCTCTGGTCTCAGACAGCATCGAGATGTGACCTGTCTGGCTGCTTGCCTGCAGTGCAGGCTCCCTGTGCTGCTATAGAAATAGCTTTCTCTTTTCTTCGGGTCTCGGTGAAATTCTAGAATATTAGAAATGAGGTCTAATGACATGTCATTAAGTGTAATAACCTGAAGTACGTACACATTGGAGATATTCTGACATACAGAATCAAGGTCAGATGCTCAAAGAAAAGAAGAAGAAAAAAAGTTTATTAATGCTTGCACAGGCTGAGACCCATCATTATATTTCACACAATCTGTGGGTTGGTTGATCAGCCCAGAGGGGCTGCCTATGTTACGGATTACTGAAGCTGCCTGAAATCGGTATGGTGGTGTTTTTTCCCTAGTAAGACATTAATGCTCTTGGTATTGTTTGGTATATGCTGTATAATTAAGCTTGCAAAGAAATAATTTTGGAGGCTTCTTTGCTTCACTAAATATTCCAGTTGAAGCAACTGAAATTTTAGATCCCTTGTATCATGCTGCTTCCTTAGCCTGAATGATCAAATACACAGCTGAATTGAAGAGAACAGCTCTCAGCAAGAGTATAAGCAAGGCTCTGGTTTACCTCTGGGTCATTAGCAAGATGCCTTATTCACTCTACCATAGCACCTTTAACTACTTCATTTGTGAAGGTTGTTTTCATCAGACATTATGAAATTATGGATTTGGTCTGATTGTTCAGTCCGGCAGCCAGTCTAGACAAGGAGTCTGTCTCAATTAGACGTGACCAATTACCTTATGAGAGGAAATGGAAGAAGAATCCTGGTATTGTATTTCCTAATCCCCTCACTGACTCCCAGTCCTGCCTCTCCCGCATTCCCCCAGCTTGCTCAGCTGCAGTGGTAGGTTGGACAGTGTTCAGCACTACTCGTGCCTCTTCTGATGGTGCACCTCTTCTACAACCTCCTATTGAATTAACAGCTATGAATGGCGAGGGACATATTTTCCCTTTCCTTCTTGGACCCCAAATATCCTACAGCCATGGTCCTTGTGCTGCCTCTCCAGATAAAAGTGACAGGACAGGAGGGTGCTGAGGACAGACCCATTGACGTGAGTTTGACAGGCAGCTGAAAATGTCTCCCGGCCGTAGGAACCGAAGCCAGGAATCCTACATGTTAATCATGTTAATTCAAAGCACTTTTATTGCAGATACATTCTTTTAATCTTTTTTTTTTTCTCCTTTTTTTTAATCTCTGGATTATAAGAATTGATAATGGATGTTTGGTAATTAGCAACCTCTACAGGAAGCTGTGGGATGCTTGGGAAAGTTAGGGCCTGAGATAGCTTCACGGAGGCTGTGAAACCAGGTGGTGCCTTGCTGACCTTTGAAAGCTCCTGGTGGATTTGCCCAATGGTCTGCTGGCCAGTGGCAGTGCTGTGAAAGCAGAGAGGAAAACAGTGTGGATCAGGTGACTCAAAACCACAGCACACACTGCTTTTGAAGCAGTACAAATCCCCTACCGGATGACACAATTAAAGGGGATTAAAGTCCTAGTCTTGCTATTGCTGCAGTCACTGCCAAAACTTCTCTTGGCCAGTGAGGAAGAGGCTTGGCACGGTTGGTGCCGTTAGCCACAGCCCTCCGAGGGATGCTCTTTTCTTTGAAAGCTTTGTCCAGAGTGAAAGCAGGAGGTTAATTCTGCGTGAATGCCTGGTAGTGTCCATTAGTTTGTCTGGGTGAAATCTGAAATATTTGATGTTGATCTATAAAGTCCTCAGTCCCTTGAGTACTGCTGGACTTGGAGACAGCCTCTTTGCACGTGATAAGGCAAGGGTCCTCTGAGCAGCTCAGGATTACACTTCCTAAAAGAATTGAGAATGGGACATTAAGATAGTATTGTCAGAAAATAAAATAACTTAATTTTTAATTTAGTTTTGTCATTGGTGCGCTCTGACCCGCTTCAGTAGCCTAAGAATTTGGTTTGCCTGATATCCCACAGGTTTGGAAAGGTAACAAGGGTTGTTGTTTGATGGTTAAATTCTGCTTTGTATTAGCCAGGATTGCTGGAGGAAATGGAATTTATGTTCATAGATTGGAATCGATTTTTCTTTTCTCTTAAGGAGCTTAATTATTCAATATCCTGGGCTTTTGTCTTCTGAGCCGAGGAGACACCTCAATGAAATAGAAAGGTTTGGTCATTTATAATCTGATGTACATTAAGGATGAATTAATGTATTGTGAAGTCTGATCCTATGTGGCCATCGTTGGGCATACTTAACTGTCATTTGTACTCTTCAGTCCTCTTGCAAGGCAGAAGTATAGAAGTAAATAATTAGAATCACTTCACCCTTTTTTAAGTAATTGTTTAAATCATAAAGGTGTTGTTTTTTTTTTTTTAAACTAACTTCAAAAGTTACGCCTCTACAATAGACATTAAACCCACAATTATTTGATTCCTGAACACTAGTGGGATTTTAAATATCACTGTAGGTAAGAGAGTATGTTAACAGTGCTTCTGTAGGCAACACCCCTTCTCTAACAGCAGCAGAATTCTGGAAATCAAGCCTCTACACCTGCAAAGACTGCACTTTACTCCTCTGAGCAATGAATTTGCCTTCAGAAGGACTCACTATGGGTTTCAGGTTGAGCGTGCTTTTAGAGGACTAATAAAAGGAACAAGTAAAACATCAATTTTGACAATTCAAAGCTATGGTAAAACTTCTAATTAGTGCTTACAACAATTTAGTTGTTGATTACCCACGGAAAGCATCAGAAATAGTTTTTAAATAATTTATTTCCTTTATCTTCCTCTATGTCCTTGTTCCGTGACCCAGGAATTAATCACACTGTATTTGGGAACTGCAAAGAAGGATCTATTCTGATATCTCTTGTACCATTAGCCTTGTTAAAAATAACAAGAAAGAGCATATGCTGCTTTCATTTAGAAGGGGCTGAACTGTGTCTGCCACAAACATTATTCAGCAGTCCCTGGAGAAATTTAGGAGTCAGCCAGAATCCCTTCTGGGTCTCCTGTTGCAACACAGTCTATCAGCACTTTCCCAAATAGAAGCCAGGGCCTTTTAAGTGCACTCCAGCTTTTAATTTGAGTAGAAATGAACAATGTATCTTTTTTTTTCTGAAAATGATTGTATTTTTTTAAGATATGTGTTTCAGTATAGAGTGAACAGGATACGTTAAAGCAATGAGTTAAGAAAAATCCCTAGATAAAACAGATACACGGACTGTAAACATCAATGCTGAGATGACAGCTGTGGGATCTAACACACCTTCACTTTGTACGTTAGCAGAACACTTTGTCTGAGTTTTTCTCTGCAGCCACACACCAGGATAATGAATATGTGTTTATTCTCAGGAAACGGTATTCCGTCTGGATACTCAGAACTTGGAGTCTGGCAGGTTGAAATGCCCTTTCGATCCTCAGCAGCCTTTTGCTTCAGTGATGGCAGGTAAGAAACCATCAGAACCAGGTGCTCCTCTTAGACACGCGGTGGCTTTGTAATGCGAAGTCTGGGGTCAGAGGCTTGGCAGATGCCATTGCTGAAGCTCCTCTGGCGTTAGTCGTGTTTCCGATGCCAGTTTGTTCTCTTGGAGATGAGGGAACCTTCAGTCTGCAGACACCAAAGAGCTGGAAATGCAGCAACACAAACAGAGACATCTGAGCAGCTGTGAAGCCTCTGCCAGTTGAGCACGACGGCGGTTTCATCCTCATCCAGTCATTTCTCCTTTAAGAAGACAGCAAAAAAAACACATGGACAGACAATGTTTGAAGCGCTTCTGGGCCTCTTTCTGCAATTATCAATATGTTTTGCCCTTTGAAGTCTGCTGACATCCACTATTTCCATAAATACATTTTTGAGGTTTCTATTTACTCGAGTAGCCACTTCTGAAGCTGGAAGCCCAGGAACAAGATAGCGCAATCTGCCTGCTGCGTGCATCGCAGCGCTGTGTGGTCTGACATTTGGTGCCGAGGAATGTCAGCTTGACCTCTGGATTTCAAATCACTATAAGAGCTACTTTTGTCATGGTTTGGTTCATAGCTTTGGACAATTTTCATTTAACTTGTCCGTCAAGCATATGAATACAAGATAAGAGTGAAGCACCATGACGTTTTCATTTACAGCCAAAGAGCAGTGGTGACAATGCTTTGAAGTATCGGTCACTCTGTGTTATAAAAAGAATATGACTAATGTTCAGTCTTTATTCTCAGATAATAAGATAGATGATTTGTGATTCTGACCCAACAGATGGGGCAGGACTTCCTTTATTAAAAACAATAGATTAAAGCCAGCTCTTATTCTTCTCGGGGACCCCTAGTACTGTTTAATATTAGACCGTGAAATCTATTTTTAAAATGGGATTCTAGAAACTTTAACTTTTCTTTTCTTTTTTTTTTTTTTCTTAATGCAATAGAACTCCATGATTTATTATAGTGTTGGCTAATTTCAGCAGCACTCTAGTGCTTTGACTGCTCTATTAAATCTTGTGAAATGAAGAAGCTTCTGTGTTTTAGCTAACTAAAACATGAACTTCGGTACATAAGAATTCTCAGGCTAGATAAAATTAATGGTCAGGGCATTCTAGTATCCCTTCTCTGACCGTGCCTGGTGTCAAGTGCTTCGCAACAAAGTACAAGGAGCATTGTAAAGAGTTACAGGCCTGACGAGAGAATGCGTTCTTGGCCTATCTTTTGGTGATTACTTTATTTTCAAAAGTAATAGGAGAGCAGTATAGCTCACAGATAAGACACTGCACTGGGATGCAGTCCCGTTTCTGCCACTGATGAGAGGAGTAACCTTTGGCATGTCACTTCTCCCCACCTAGTTTTATTTTTCTGCTAAATGGCGATAAAGATTACTTGTATCCTTCAGAAATCACTTTGAAATCAGTTATACATATATGAGCTAAATAATACTTCATCATATTTTCATTCATGCGTGTAGGTTAATACAACTGTGTAATTTAAATTCTTCACAGAAATGCGTAATCTCTCTTCGAATTCTACACAACATTTCACCCCAAGTATATTCCACAGATAAATTTGAAATGCTGGTCTTTTTGACCAAAAACTCACCTGCTCATCATTCATCTTCTATTATGAATTACTGCTTACTAAAACGGTGCTGGACATAACTGGAACTTGGAATGAGAGATACCAAAAGCTGAGAGAAGTGCTGAAAATGCCTTGTCAGCAGAGCCTAAGCAAGGATGGAGAGAGAATTTCTCTTAGCCCTTCAGATTTATCGATCACTGAGTGCCTGTCAGTTAGCAAACACCAATTACCCTGCTCATTCCTCATTATGACAAATGCCTTTCAGAATGCACTATTGTTTCTCTACAAAGGCGACATGCTGTCTGAAAGATGTGCTTTCCAATACTGTCATGGAAATAATACATGAGTAACAATAATAATGAGGTAAAAAGAAAGCTGATAGATCTTTTCTTTTGGCGAAATAAAGTGCTTGTGGATCATGGCTTGTGGTTATGTTTGGGGTTTTTTGATCTTATTTTCTTAAGTGCATTTACATCTTTTGCAAATGAAAACCCAAACATTTATGTTGAATGGTATTTATTCTGCATTCACTCTTAACAAAGGCTTTCTCTCTAAAAGATCTTGTGAAACATTTCCACCCAGAGTATCAGAAAACCTGGAGAAGGAACTCCTGGAAGGGGATTTTTATGTATCATATAGATTTTTATATGATTATTGTTTATGAACATGAACTTTTTTTGTTTTTACAAACTCCAGGGATTTATTGTTGCAAGTCATGAAATAAAAAACCAAACTCCTCCAACCAATAAATCTATCTTGTTATTTTGAAAAAAGAGTGAATTGTAAAACGCACTATGTGGTAAAAAGAATAATTCACTGTGATACTGTTTGTATATTATATTATATATAATATGTATATAATATGTTTATATAATGTTTGAATATTATATTCTATAATATATAATATTGTGCGATTTTTAAGGTTGTGAAATTTTGCATTGCCCACGAAGCTGGCAGAAGACTAAATAGTAACTGCAATTGCAGCAAGCACACTGCACTGTATTATAGATATAGTTTCCATGTGAGACAAATTCTGGCTGCCTTATTTAAGCAAGATGTCTCATTTATTTTAGTGGGACCATTCGCTATGTTAAAATGATCACGATTTGGGTCTGTAGCCATATTCCTACCATTAGCACGTTACATAGTTGAGAAGAATTCCCATAGTGCATAAATTCCTCTTCGTGAATGAAGTGTTGCATGGAGATCCCTACACCAGGAAAGGGCCAAACTGCAAAGTTCCCATGGTGAAGCATCCATCATGTTTACTCGCTCAAGCCCAGGAGCAGCAAAGCCATGGGACACGAGCTCAAGCCATGGCAAGCCTGGGACACAAGAGGTCCATGGTCAGTGCTCACGGGGCAGGATGCTCAGATCGAATACACCTTTCTACCCTTGAGTCCAGCACCCATTAAAGCCTGGGGAATTTACTTTTCTGAGTGCCTAAAAGATCTGAAAATTAGACTTGGACTCCTTTACTTCTCAGGCATATAATTACAAATACTAGCCTCATTTAAAAGTAAGTAACTTCACAGAACCCAAAATCTCATTGAAATATAAGCCAATAATACTTTAAAACATTAAATTAGTTCATAGGCCAATTAAACACAGGTGTTGTTCACCCAATAAAACACAAACATTTTTAATTTTGTTTACCCCACAGCTGTAGAAACCCTGTTTCTTTTTCATTTGCAGATGAGTATCTTTATGCTGGAACAGCTTCTGATTTCCTTGGCAAAGACACTGCTCTAACACGTTCTCTGGGCCCTTCTCACGACCACCATTACATCAGAACTGACATTTCTGAACATTACTGGCTTACTGGTGAGATCCCAAACATATGCTGTTGTCATTTGCATTGTCCCTGCCTCTCTGAAGTTAATAGCCCCTTTCTTATATAAATATATGTCCAGTAACTATAAATATAGATATTGTATCATGGTATCTTTGGATTACGTAGGCTTTTTAAAAAAACCTCAGTGGAACAAAAATGCACTTGAGAAAAGTCACAGAGGTGAAAATTCTAATTGAGGAAAGAGTAGGAGCGTAAGACCTAATCATTCTTTCCGTCTTTGATCTATACATCTGTATATAGTCCTGTAAGTGGAATAATATCATGACTTAAATGCTTCTATTTCCAGTCTTGGTGGAATAATTTTGTTTTTAAACCCTTTTTTTCTGATCACTTGTTAAAAGCTCTTCCCTACAGCATGTTGAAATGACAGACTAGAAATTCCACTTTTTTAGGTAGGAGGTCTCTTTTTTTTTTCTTTTTTCCTTTTTTGAGGGGGAAAAATACCCTTTGTTGCTGTGAGGATCATTTTAAAACCACTAAGGGCACCCTAAAATAGCTTCCCAAGCAAAACACTGCTTTTTCTTGCCCGCTAAAAAACATTCTGAGCTAGTAAACCCTCTAAAAAACTGGCTGCATTTACACCCAGCCAGTCTCAAACCACACACAGAGTATCATGGAAAACTTCGCTCACAAGTTAACCCTGCTCAATTAAAGCATCCCCCTTTTAGCCGTCAACTGTCTTTAAAGATGTGGCAACACTGGCCCTGATTCAGGATGCCTGTGTAACTATTGTGGGTGTATTGTAAAGCCAGGGCCTGCTGACCACAGAGTTAAGTTGTCTTCCCAGCAGACAGCTTCTGAAAGGGATAATTTTGCCTCTTAACTCTTTGAGACCTCAACAAGAGGAAATGTTTTTTGTTTGTTTTTTTTTTTTCCTGACCCATCTCTACCTTCTAAGCCGTTGCCTTATGTTTCTGTCTAGAAGTAACTCCATAACCTCAGGATTCCTGCTGTGAGATGAGGAGGGAAGGAAAAGCCACTTAAAGTCATTTTACCTTTCCAAATAGGAGCAGTCCTTCGGACAGATAGAAAAATCTCATATCTGACTCTGCTGATCTATCCCCCTTTCATCTCCTGTTCTCAAAACCTTTCTTGTCCCACCTCTCCTATCTCCTGTCTCTCATTTGTACACATCCCTTGTGCAATATAGACCAGAAATGGGCTGTAAGTGACTGGGACCATGATGGATCCTTCCAGCAGGCAGTTCTCTATCTGTAATTAACTGTGCAACTGAATATTCAATTTTATTACTGGCGGCCTGTGGATGCTCAGCATGGAAAGATGGTTGGAGTAGCTGCTTTCCTAAGGGATGCTATAATATCCTAAAAAGAAAGATTTACTGTAGGTTGGTCCTGAGGAGCATCTGGTGTTATCATTAGTATAGATTAATCTTGATGAGGATTACAGAGTGCAGCTCCCAGACCAAAAGAAAGTATAGCTTAAATAACCAGTTCCAAACATTTTTTTATGCTATTAATGTTTCCTCATGAGCAGTTTGAGACAAGGGAACAGGAGAAGAACACAGAACAAACTACAGGTTTGAGAACTGTTTATGTGTTTTAATTTAGAGGCTGGCTGGGGGGTGTCTGCCTTTCTTCTTTCTTTTAGATTGATTCATGTTTTACTCTGTTTTCACTTAAAGCGTCTGTATTTGTGAAAGTTTTCTAAGGAGAATAATATATTAATATGTCTGGGTTTGAAAAACAGCTTCAGTGTGCTAGACTAGGACATGAAAATTACCCCACACTATATAAACACTGAAGACCCCATATATTCTTCAGGTTTACCTTGTTTCCAGCCACATAAAAAACTACAGCCACGCTCTGTCTAAGACTTCACTTACACAATCCATGCACTGTTATACAAAGAGGCATAGATATAAACTAGGCGCTTGTAATATTTTGAAACGGTCCTTTTAAGGTTGGAGAAAATTTTGAGTGCAGCTCTAAATGATGGGATCATTTCTGCAATAAGCCATAGTGTAGCCAATATATTTCTAGTTTATTGTGTAACATTACCAATTGCATACATTTGTGCTTTCAGCCAATATTGGTATAAAGCAAATATTTATTTGATTACAGGTTTAAAACTCCCATCTCATCTAAATCCCCTCTTCCCTAAATCTACCACCCATTTACCAAGCATGTGTTAGACCTCCAGGAAAAGTTGTACATACTTGAGTAATTGTACAATTAGAAATAAATTATTTCCAGGCATGACTCATGTTTTACTTAGGATAAGCATAAAATGTAAAACTTGTTTTTTTCCAGAGGGCTGAGGAAGTTTTGCTATAATGCACCTTAATATTTTTAAAGTTTAGTCTTATTCTGTTTCTGGAAACAGGATTATCCTTTCCTGGGGGAAGGGAGGGAAAAACAAAACATAAGGGAAAAATGCGTAGGATACCTTCCAGTTCCTTGCAAAGCGTCTCTATCTTGACTAATTAAGACATGCCTTAATCTCAGTGACTGAATAGCAGCTCCACAAAGGAGAAAGGGAGGAAGGCAGATAATCTTTCCCATGACTCACGCTCACACAGGCTCATACTCCTGCACGCGGTGGCACTGAAGACAGAGGGGATGCTGCCTCTGCTGAGACATCAGCCCTTCTCCTGCAGAGCTGAAGAATCAGGCGCTCCCGCAGCCTGGAGCTGCCTTACCCGTGGCTGTGGCCAGGGATGAGGCACGTGGGGCTGGTGGCCCCGCTCCGGATGGCAAAGCCGCCCACTGGAACCGAGTCTGCCCTGCTCCAGCCCACTGGGCAGAAGAGAGCATCCTGTGGTGGGATACCCAAGCCCTACATACAAGCATGCACTAAACAGCTGCACATTCCTCCCTCCTTTATAGGAAGTTAAAGCTATAGTTGGAATAAGTGCTTCCCTGAATCGCATTCTTTTTTTTTTTTTCATTGCCATTTAGTCATATTTGCCAGGGCAAAGACTTGCAGGCAATGACTTCTTTATATCCTGCGAACTTTGGATGGGATTCAGCTCACTTAGCTCCAAAAGGCAAAAGTTAGCATCCTGTCTGAGCTCAGTTGTTTCGCTGGTCTCTGTCTGTAATTTACAGAGAGAGGTGACAGTTCCAGGGGGTGACTCACCCCACCTGTTGTAGGAATCTGTCTTAAAATAGGATTATTCACTGTCACTTTCTCCTTGTGTCCTTCCCTGAGAGAGGACCTGGATGATATTGTTTAGCAGCTTGACTTCTAGACGGTTAAAGGTACATGAGGTGAGCACAATCCTTTGCATTTTATCATGTCGCATATTTCTGGCAGCCTGACTACAAAGAGCTACTGCCTCCCACGGTCTTGAGCTGCCTTTTCATTTCTTCATGTTTTGGGATTTACTACTCATTTGCTGTCCTCTTTTTCAGAGCCTAATGAGTCTTACTTCTCTGTAGGTCTTACTAAGGCATGCACGGTTGCGCTGTCTAAAACTACTGCTGGCGATAGAAGGGTGTGAGAGCCAGCAGGTAACCAGCAGCAAACATGACCACACCAGCAGACCCAGCAGTGAGGGACTAGGTGTAACAGCTCTTCCCACTAGGCCACGAGAGCATGTTTAAAAAAGCACGAGCAGCATCTGAATTTATTGTACCTTATCTTGTCAGAGCTCGTGATGCCTTTAATCCCCCGTTTGGTTACCTACAATTTAGCTACGAAATTAATATGTGGGAAAACCTTCTATTGAAGCAATTAGGGGGAGACAACTGTGTGTACAGGAAAACAAACAGTGGTTCCGAATCATCATCATATAATTTTTTCCCGTGCAAAGAATCCAAAAACCTAATTCACACTCGGTTTAAACACACTTTGTAAAGTTGTATGGATGAATTACAAGGGATGAGACAAAGATCTAACTTGCAGAACATAATGTGCTTTTCAGATCATGATCTCTCTCATTAAATTGTTTTCAGTCTCTTTGTCTTCGTATCTTTTACAGTGTATTTTTGTTTGGATTTAACTTTCAACTTCAGTGTTTTCAGTTGTGATTGAAAATCGTTAAATATTTGTGTTCCTTTAATTTGTTAGAGATTCTTCTAAATCTGTTCCAGGAATTGGTATTGAGACATTTGTTTTTGCATTTGGCTTGCCAAGTAAAGCAATGAAATTTAATTTAAAAAAAACATATATTCAGAGTTTTGTTCAGTGAATGTGGATTAAAAAGAAATATCTATGTGAAATTCAAAAGAATGCTATAGAAGTATTTCACAGGTTTTCTTATTAAATGGCTATTTAGCTAACCGCATATTTAAGAAACCATACTGGAAGCGTATTTATGTATTTATTCACGCTTAGAGATCTAATCTTCAAAGTAGCCTTAGAGGCCCCGAGGGGTAATTGAATATTTTCTTTAGGTTCATTTTGGAATCCTAACTTAAATTTATAGGGCTTGATGCCTGCATCATTTCATTTTTCTGCTGACGCCATTCTCTAGTGTCAGAAAGGTTTAAAATGGAAGCAACGCTGTGGCTATTTTGACCCATAAATTTACTCTTCTGTCATGAAGGTGCACATTCAGCACTTAAACACATCCCATTTTGTCTCAAGCCTTTAACTGTAAACTTTTGAATCAAGGACGCTCCTTTTGCCCTGTGTTTACTATAGAGTTCATGGTGAAAAATCCTCAAGGTTAATATGAAGTAACAATCATTATAAAGAGGACAAAGGCATGGAGATGAATTAAAAGCTGGTAATAGTATTCCCCACTTATCTCCAGTGTGCTCTGTTTGCTCTGCCACCTTACCCCATCCTCCTTACTGCTTTTTTCTGCAGCCTGCCTACTTATGGGGGACAAAGACTGGGTATTTTATTGCTGAAAGAATGTATTTTAGAGTCAAGGGTCTCTTTGCACCGTATTTGTATAGCTACTTCTGTTTAAAGAAAAACATCATTGATCCAAGTGCCCTCAGAAGAGCTCATCTATTGTACCACATTGGGGAATGTCTTAAAAATCACTTCCCCAAGTATCTGGTTCACTTGTGCAAGACAGTGTTGTTGCCTGCTCTGCTGCAGTCAAGGGCCCCTGGAACACATTTAAATTTTGATCTTAGTGCAAAAATAAAAATAAAACAAAAGCAAGACAAAAAAATAAAACACCAAACACCAAACCACCAACAAACAAACAAAACCCACAACTGGTGAGCAGGTAGAGCAGGACTGGAGATCATGAACAAGAGAGCCAAGGAAGACAGCGCAGGACACGTATTCAGTCGTTGGCCCAATAAGCATGCCTATAGGATGCAGGCAGAGACAGCAAAGCTTGCTTTGGAAGAGACCAGAAGTAATATAACTGCTCAGCATGTCAAGGGAAGGCATGCTGTAGCACTCCTAGCAAAAAGCAGATTTAAATAATGCAAACGGACCGTTACATTGATATAGCTAATCTGTTTTCATGCACAACAAGGAACAATGTCCTTAAGACTGACCAGTCAGTTGTGGCATTTAGTGTGCTAAATGGGGCATCCCAGCATAGCACCATATTGGATTTGGTAGATGTAGTCAGTAAGATTATTATAGCGCACATATGTGGGAGAGCGGTCATTTATAATGAATTTTTTTGCAAGCTCTCTCTAGTAAACAGTAGTGTACTGCTGTACTCATAACTGCTGCAATGTGTAATTAAATTAATTTAAATTCTACCATGTGATTTTGGAAAATCTACTTAGCTTGACATTGGTGGCAAGCGCTCTCTAAGACAGAGTTTTGTAGACATTATTTTGTACTGAAAGTCATCCTACTTTCAAACTGAGAGTGACAGCCAGTGCTGCATATCTATGCAAGTGGTAGCAAGATATATATGCAAGAACATCACACAAAGAGTAAATACTTCAGAATTTATCAGGAGTAAATACTTCAGGATGTTTTTGCTCAGGTTTAGTAAGAAACTTGACATTATATGTTGTATAGTGATGTTTTTAATTCACTGGAAGATGCAAAGTAAAGGCAGATATTGAAAGAGAAATTTAGTATCAAGACTTTTCTACATATTTTAAAACCTTTTTTTGGGAACTTCTAGGAGCGAAATTCATTGGAACTTTTCCCATCCCGGACACCTATAACCCAGATGATGATAAAATCTACTTCTTTTTCCGAGAAATATCACAAGATAGTGGCACATCTGACAAGACAATCCTTTCCCGAGTTGGGAGAGTTTGTAAGGTGAGGAGTCTATCTTTTTATTTTATTAAAAAAAAAAAAAAGGAGAAAAAAAAAAAGAAAAAAGTTTGGTTTGTTTCTGCGAGAAATCTGTTTTCTCAGTTCAGATCAGAAGGAAATAGTATTGTTACCCAATGAGCCATTGTAGTATTTTTTTTTAACACAGATTACTAATGCTGTCTGAAGTTTACTCGTCTGAAAAATAGACTTGATATGGACTGTGTACCACTTTTAGAAAAGCTAATATGCTTATAAGTGATAATCCTGCATCTAAATGGTAATGTATTGACCTTCAGATATGCAACAGTGACCTGCTTTGTTTCATAACCTTTCAGTGAGGATTGACTTGTCGAAGTGTACACAATGGCAAAGTATTTGGGTTTTTGTGAAGCGTGCCCGCTGAGTGGAAGGATATACAAACCCATCCCTTCAACCTAGCTCAGTACATCATTTCTGGGCATTACTGAGAGCTGGGGTCAGTAAGTTGTTTCTGCACATTCCTGATAATCAGTCGGGGTGAGGGGAGGCTAAAAATGTATATAGTTTCTGAGCTACACCCATGTCTGCCCAGAGGTTTCCTCCCCTGGGAAGGAGTGCAGTCCTTGGCCTGTTGACCAAGAGAAACCAGGCCCCGGGTCTGCTGCAGTGTAAAAAGTTTCATTCAAGCCTAACCTCCTTTAAATGATCACTCCCTTCACTTTCTCTTTCATTATGCTTAGTTTTGCCCCTTAGGAAAGGTTTCTGCCACTATGGTATTCATAATGCAGACTCAGATTTTCATGAGCTGCGCTCTTTTTGAAGAAGCACCTTTATCAAGGGTAGAAGCCTCCTCAAATGGTAATGAGAAGATAAAACAATTCCTGTATATGAAGACAGCAATCATTTCGCTGTTTAACAGCCTGCTGGTTTTGCTAAGGTCTTCTTCCCACTACAGCAGAAGGGTCTATCGAGCTCTGTGTCAGGCATACTCTGTCCACTTCTTTGTCTCATAATACTGTAGGAACAGAAGCACTATAGGTGCTCCAACCCTGTACCCAGGAATCACTGGCAAAAGTCAGGAAAATAGAACTTTAACGTTGTCTTCATTTTATTAAATATAATTGTAAATTGGTAAATAAATTGAGCAAATTTTTATCTCATATGATGAACAAGATACCAGCAACACCATCACAGCAATCACACAAGTAGGTACATTTCTATGATATTTTCTTCAGATGTCTTCATTTCCTTGCATTTTCTGAGCAATGTGACTCTGCTGGCAGTGAAAATTATCTTCTTAAGAAGCTTGAAAATTCACGGAATCATGGAATTTCAGAGTTGGAAGGGACCTCTAGAGATCATCTAGTCCAACTCCCCTGCTAAAGCAGGATTGCCTAGAGCACATTACTCAGGACCAAGACTGCATCCAGACGGGTCTTGAAAGCCTCCAGTGAAGGGGACTCCACACCCTCCCTGGGCAGCCTGTTCCAGTGCTCTGGCACCCTCACCGTAAAGAAGTTTTTCCTCATATTTGATGGGAACTTCCTATGTTCCAGCTTGTGCCCGTTACCCCTCGTCCTGTTACTGGGAACCACTGAAAAGAGCCTGGCTCCATCCTCCTTAAACCCACCCTTTAGATCCTTGTAAACATTCATAAGGTCTCCCCTCAGCCTTCTCTTCTCCAGGCTAAAGAGTCCCAGCTCTCTCAGCCTTTCCTCCTAAGGGAGATGCTCCAGTCCCTGAATCATCTTTGTTGCCCTCCGCTGGACTCTCTCCAGTAGTTCCCTGTCTCTCTTGAACTGGGGAGCCCGGAACTGGACACAGTATTCCAGCTGTGGCCTCACCAGTGCAGAGTAGAGGGGGAGAATGACCTCCCTTGACCTGCTGGCCACACTTTTACCTATGCAGCCCAGAATTCCGTTGGCCTTCTTGGTGACAAGGGCACATTGCTTGCTCATGGATAATTTACTGTCTACCAAGACCCCCAGATCCTTTTCTTCAGAACTGCTTTCCAGCAGGTCCACCCCTAACCTTTATTGGTGCCTGACATTCTTCCTCCCCAGGTGCAGGACCCTGCACTTGTCCTTGTTGAACCTCATGAGGTTCTTCTCTGCCCAGCTCTCCAGCCTGTCCAGGTCACGCTGGATGGCAGCACGGCCCTCTGGGGTGTCAGCCACCCCACCCAGTTTGGTATCATCAGCGAACTTGCTGAGGATGCACTCTGTCCCCTCATCCAGGTCGTTGATGAATATGTTGAACAATACTGGTCCAAGTATTGACCCCTGGGGGACACCACTGGTGACAGGCCTCCAACTCGACCCTGCTCCATTAATCACAACCCTCTGAGTCCTGAATTAGTAAACAAAAAAAAGAGTTTGTCATTTGCAGTAAGATGTGTCTAGCAGAAGAGCATCCATTCAGCTAATGGACACACAGAAAAACAGGGAGTGGACACGTGTATGAATATGTAAATCTATGACTGTTCTGCAGTCAAGCAAACTCCTGACAATTGAGATTTCAGTGACCACAGCCATTTCACACTTCTATCCTTGACCTAAAATGTTAAGAAAACAAAATACTCATTCATAAATCAGTTCTCTAGTAGGTTTTTAGCCAGACGAAAGGACGGATAATCTTTAGTTGGGTATTTCACAGCAGTGTGATTAATGGCAGAATGGAAATGCAAACATATATGATTTGCTGCTAGACATGGCATTTGCTGATTATGAGAAAGCACTTAATACATTAGAAGAAATTGGTAGACAATATTTTCAAGCCAAAGCACATGAGAGATTATAGTAAACGAAGACATATTAGCTAGAGATCTCCAGCATCCTTTACCTAGAGAAAAAAGCAGATAAGATATCATAAGGAAAGCAAAAGTATTGTAAGGAAATCCTAATGAGCATACGTAATCGTACCTCAAATGAGACTGAATTTGTAGAGTAATCATGTTAAGGGGAAAAAATGTCTTGAATTTTATTTTTTTAATAGTCAAAGCAAAACAATGGAAACTGATAAGTAAGATGATTATTATTAATGTTAGTTTTGCAGTCTTCTTTATTTATTGAACACTTCCCAATGGATGCAGAATTCTCGTGAAAATTCAGACTCTTGGGTTTTTTTGTATATTTGTCTGGATTATTCCCAAATAAAAAAAAAAAACATTATAATGCAAATTATAATTAAAATAGAATTATTGTGGTTATCTAATATAAATGAAAAGATGCAAAGAGACTTCTCTGTTTACAGACTAAGATCCTCTGGATCTGTGCTTTGCTATAAAACATCTGCTACGTTTAATTCTCTCTGATACGGGATCAATGGCTTTGGTTGCAACAATTGATAACATAACCATTTCTATTTGCACTGTCCCATTAATGTGACCTGTACTGCGTAAAGTTAAGCCGTTGCTTTCTTTCCTTAGCAAGTGGAGAATAAGAGCAGATGGGCGGAGCCCAGCAACTTTCGCAATAATTTGCTTGGTGTAAACCCAGTTTTTTTCTGCTAGAACTCAATTGCTCTCTACCTCACTGTGCCTTAGGGCTCCTGTGCATTACCACCAGAGACACATGCTGAAATTAGAATAGGCTTTGTTTTTAATAAGGAGCTTAGTCAATGCAGCCTATTCTTTGGCTAATTTTCAATGGCTCGACAATATGGTCTCTCACTGATCTTCCCCCTTAGGGAAAATCTTCTCTGGAAAGCATTCCCTTTTCCCAGCTACTTTCAGACCCAGAAGATTACAATACTCCTGCTGGCAGCTCTTTGCTTAGAGTCAAACAGCTGTCACTTGTCTTGTTCATAAGACCATACTTACCATCTTGAAGCATGTGTAAGAATAATGCAGCCACTGTAGCACTAAATAGCACTAATTTAGATTTACGTCATCTGCATTCTGTGTATCACTAGGGGATATCAGTATGAATTAGGAGGAAGTGCTTTCAACAGTCACTTTCAGAACTGGTTGTGTAATTTATCATGTCAAACGGCATTTCCTATTTTTGGTTTGAGGGAAGGAGAAAAGGTATCACTGGCCTATCCGTACTACCTGGTACTACTTATGGTATGTTCCTACTTCCATAAAGTATAATCTGTTGCGTTATTTTCTTTCTTTTCAAGTAAGGTCAAAAGTAAAAAGAAAAAAAAATACTATTAAAGATTATCCGGCTAGATACCCATATGTATATTACATGATCATACAAATCTTCTTAAAAGCATGGACCGACGTGTTTCTGTTTCTAGAAAGACAGGCATAAACTTTTGTGGTTACATTTTCTTCAAGCCCATGCTGCTGAACCAGTTTGCATCAGCTAAAGACATGTCGGTCATTAGACACTGAGCCTGATTTTGAAAAATAAAAGGCAGCATCCATGCAGTGTGCCCTTTGCAGTCAAGTGAGAAGTCAGCTATATTTTTGTATACATATCCACCACAAAATGATGACAGAATTGGAATTCTATTTAAGGACAACTTTACATATTCATAAATATAGCCCTAGAAAAGCCATAGGATTCCCTTCTATTTTCCCCACTCAAATAAAGCGAGAAATTAAAATCTTAACTTAGAGGACTCCACAGAAAGGTTTTGGAGAGGGAGGAAGGTTGTTGGGGGTTTTGTTTGTTTGTTTTCTATATAGAAACACATTTTTTCATAGCTACAACCTCATTCCATTGGAATGGAGTGGAAATTAGCCAAAAGCAGTAGTCTCTCTGCTACAGTACGAAAATCCTGTTTATTATTACAGTGGTTTGCATTTGCTGTGTTACAAGCTTCTCTTTAATGGTTTTGGTGATGTATTGCAAAAGTTACGGCATGCAGTCTTAAAGACTGATTTTCCAAGACCTCAACTGCCAGGAAATCAGGCTTCAGCCCCTGATGCTTTCCCATGTTTCCCGAAGTGTTCAGTATCCAGAAGTGGCCTTTGTTCTACTGGGAACAAGTGAGCTCTTTGTCTTTTTTTTTTTTTTTTTTTTTTTNTTTTTTTTTTTTTGGTATGCCATTCCACCCTCATATATACCATGCTGTACCTGGGGATGAGAATACAGCAATTAGGCACAGCCCTCTTGGTTAAACTGTACTTTCTAAACACACTGGAATGTAATCATTTTAAGAGCTCCTGAGTTGAGAGCCCAGGACACACCCTGCATTCCACCTTTGGATAATGTGATTTATTTCCAAAGCCATGAACATGAGCAGAGTTCAAGGCTGTGACCTTACCTCCCGTCTGGTGCTTTAAGGCAATTTGTATTCCTGGAATGGCAGGAGGGAGCTATTCCTCCCCAACTCTGAGTCCAGGGTCTCTGGTGGTCTCTGCCATGGGGCTGCTTGTGTGTAACGGTTAGGAGGTGTTTTTCTTGTCCTGGAAATAGTCTAGCCATGCCTTTACTGTGACTAGGGATAACTGGGTCATTAACATTCTTTGTATTTCTATATTGTGTAATGCATCACTGTGTAGATAATTGATCTATCTCCAAAAAAATTTGAGTTGTCCGCATAGTGTAATGCTTTACCATTCAGCCGTAGTAGCTTGGGTCCCGGAAGCGAAATAGCCATGTTAACATGTTCTCAGCAGGGCTAATTAGTCTGGGCTCAGAGCCATGCTCGTGCAGCTATCCCGCGTCCAGTTCTGGAGGCAACTCATTCCAGACGAGATTTAACTTACTGTGTATTACATGCTTACATACTTCCTTTGTCACCATAATATTGCCTAGCCGCAAGGCTAACCATGGGTAATATTTTTTTCTATTGTTTTTTTTTTCCTTTTCCTTTTTTTTTTTTATTAATTTCTCAATGATAATGATTAGAACCACTTTGAAAATGCCACGCCCAGAAAAATTTTGGCCCTCATTAGCCCGTTGAGCATCTTTGCAGCGGTGGGCCTTTCAGAAGCCAGCTCCTCTTGGACTTCCAAATTTGGTATTTGAATATTATGTGCCGCTTGAATGTTTTCAAATTATGTAGAAAAGCAGATGCTCATCAAGATGATTTCATTTTAAGGGCCAATGTGTTGGAGACAGGCCAGTTTTATATAGTGTCTGCTTCTAACTGTGATGAATTAAGAGATATAACATCAGGCTTTGTCAGGTCTTTTGGTCCAACTTTCCTTATTGGCAAGAGTACAGGCATGAGCATAGGAAGTTTTGTATATTTTTGTCCCTTATGGGTGTGTTTCAACAATGTAATTGGTGGGTTTTTGAGGGGGAAATCGTGATTTGCAGATGAAGCAAAAATATGTAAGTTATGCTTATATATAAAGAGGTGTGACTGAATTTTACTGAGCCTCAGGGAAAATGAAAGAGAAATTGCAGTGTCAAGATAGAGCTTTAAAAACTGGATTATGGAAAT
The DNA here is from genome assembly GCA_013398915.1 of Dromas ardeola. NCBI lineage: Eukaryota > Metazoa > Chordata > Aves > Charadriiformes > Dromadidae > Dromas > Dromas ardeola. The sequence continues at coordinate 217,887 of VYZM01021333.1, read as the reverse complement.
GCAGCTGCACAGTCTCTGAAGCAAACTTTGGAAATCATCCTAGCTGCCAGAGAGACTCATTGCAGAAGACACTGTCAGTAACCCACTGGCTTGGAAGTGGGAAGCCTGCAGAGTTAATTGGAGTGGAGTTTCCATGTCTAATCCAAAGTTCCTGACTTCAGAGTGCTTTGATTCAGATGTTCAGATCTCTCTAAGAGTAGCAAATAATGACTGTGACCTTGGAAATTTTCTAATGGGATAAAATTATCTTCCTGGGTTTTTTTCCTATCAGTACAGTTGATATGAAAATATTCCACAGTTTAAAGTTCAGGCTTTGCTGTTGTTGATTGAGTTCATTGTTGTAAATGCAGACGTTTCGGGATGCTCAATTCTAAAGGACTGAGCTACCTTTGTTTTTTTTGGTCTCATGCTTTTCCAGCTCTCAACATATTGTTGTCAGTACTGTGGTCACACTGTCCCACACTAGTGACTTTAGGCACTTGTACGTGTCCAAGTGAGGAAAGTAATTATCAGGCATTCACTTCAATCAATAAAGGCAGGTGACTATTTTTTAGAGGAAGGCTCTTTCCATCTTCAACCTAAATCAATCTTTGAAGGATGTATTTTCCACTGACTATAAAGGGAGCATTGCCCTACTGGGTCCCTGAAATGTGACATTCAAGACATTGTTATTTAAGAATGTGAAATTCTGAATGGCAAATTCAGAAAGAAACCAGCCTATGCCAGTACTGCATCTCATACTGCTTCATTTTCACGATGCTGTCAATGCATTCAAACCATATAAATTCTCATCTCCTATTTGACATTAATTGCATGATGTATCTAGACATTTGACTTGCCTGTAGATTCACAATCAAAAATGCTACATTTCATAACCTGAAGGTTTTGTTTGTTATTTTTTTTCTCTGTCTTTTTATTTCCTTTTTACGTTTTTATATCATATAATTTATATTAAGTATATATGGAAGTTTAGATGAGACACAGGTCAAGGCAAATCAAACTCACTGGAATAAACCATGAACAAGTTATACTCAAAATTTAATGTAGATTTTCCCAAGAATTCCTTAACATGTTTTATTAGTTAAGCCATCACCCTTTGCTCACTTCAAATTTCCATTGAAGTTGGAGGGAAGAGCCTAATGACGGATATAGCAGAGTACATCTACTTTGTGGCAGCCTTTGAACAGTTTTGGGGAATGTTCCTAATATTAGCAAACCTGTTGGAGGTAATCTTAGCAGGATTGCTGAATGGCCTTGCACTAAAAAGGTGCTTAATTTTATCATTTCGTTTGTCCCAAACCACATTCGAACGTGCTGCTGTTATCTCCTTGCCTTTACCTGACCCTGGAAGTTTCTGGGTTTTGTTTTTTTCATGGTATGCTCAGTAAAAGTCCAGAATTTTTCTTTGCTGTATAGTTAGACTTTCCAGTTTGGATCCCATCCAAAGATAATTCAGTAGAAACCTCTGGGTGTGATGTTTAAATACTTTCCAAAATAAAAATCAACATTTTCCGTAGTGAACCAAACAGTTACACATGCTTGATGTGAGTACATTGCCATTCTGAATGAAATAACAACAAATCTGCCTGAGGAGCAGGAACTCAAGGCTAAAACACCGTTTCTCTCACTCATAGTTCAGACAGAGGGCTTTTCCACAGTAGATGCGGCCCTACAGTCTTGTAGTTTTTGCTGTGGTTGAGATAAAGACCTTCTTTCCCATTGTCTTAATGCCTAGAAATAAGTGAATGCCCAGAGCGGCATCCTTACCCATAGGTCTCATGTCAGCTTTCCAATGACACTGGGTCGTCTTGCCATACATTCAGCTACTTGAGCTTCATTCTGCTTTCATGACAAAGGCTTCCCTGGTTCAGTCTTGCTGGTGATTTACTCATTTCAGCCAAGGAAGCCAAAAGCAGGCTCAACACTAGCCACGACACTCCTGCACGCCGCTGACTATAGAGATGTGTGCCTCTCCTGCCTAATCCTGCTGTCTAGGCGGGCAGGGCATGGGTTAAGACAAATGTTTACCTTTTCTGTTTGTAAATATACTGCACTAATGATGAGGATGCTTTAGTATTAGTGTCTGACATTATTAGTTGTTTCTCCATTTATAAAGTCTGCTAGAAGGGTTTTTTCCATAATGTGAGTCTTTGCTGCAGGGGATGCCATTTGTTTCTGGTGGCTTTGTGACGTAGCTAGGCTTCACACAAGAGAAGGGCTCCAGGGCCTTTTGCAGTTTCAGCACTTTTTCGCCTCTGTTCTCCAGCATTTCCTTTTATTCAGGCCAGGAATTCACTTTGGATGGTCCTTCTGCACATCTTGCCACTGGCAATAATTAATAACCTGCTTCTAGAAATTCCATTCATTGTCTTTTTTTTTTTTTTTTTAAATTTAAGAGGCTTTTCAGGATAATTACTGTCTTTAAAGTTTTATGAATCACAGTGTTTGACATCTTTGATGTTGATTATTTTCAGAAAAATGCACTTTTTGTTCTAATGTTCAATTTGTCACTGTTACTTACAAACAAATAAGAGATTTAAGACCCCAAAGATGCAGCTGTTCTTTAGCTTTGTTGCCATCTGTTTTCCTGCCTACTGGATTCCAAGGCTAACATTCGTGAATTTTAATGAAGCTACATTTATTTGATATATAAGATACAACAGAATCAAAAATAGATACAAAAGACGGTCTTTAATATAAATTGATTTTTAAGTCACTTGTTCATAGAGCAATATTTTGCTGATGGTTTTTATTTTCATGATAAACACCTTCAAGTACAGGGTTTGAAATACCTGTTGTTTTGCTCAGTTATACATAAATCGCAGATCAGAAAACTGAGATTTTCATGAAAGTCTCCAAAGAAAGGTGTACGATATGACATTAATTTACTTCACAAATTCTACATTGTGGCATTTAAACAGCATTATTCCTGAATGTCGGAAACCCATACACTTACCTGTGCTCATTGAAGTTGTATATCAGATATTTGAATTCTTCATGTAGTTTGATAGAAACCTGATTTCTTACACCAACAAACTATTTTTTTAGAACCAGCTCATTGAAAAGGGTTGAAATTTTAGTATTTCTGTAAAATAAAAGTCTATCTGATTTATTACAATCATATTGGAGTCCTTCCCCATTTATTTAGATAATTTCTGCATTTAAATCTTTGTGATATTTTTTGGTAATATTTCCTCAACAGGTGACAGTTGGCAATTACCTAAATCTCTAACTCAGGCAAACACAAGTAACCAAGATCTTACAGGCACGTTAAAAAGAAGGTATTTCAGGCGGAAGTGTTGGCATCTGTTACAGCTTGTGAGATTACAAAGCATTAAGTGCTAATTAAGCCTTTATTTATATTCAAAAAGAAATATGCAGTCCTAAGTGCCTTCATCTGTACTGTAACAAAGTTTATAGTAAACACTGCTAATCCAGTGTGCTTAGAAGTGATATTTTGGGAGATAAGATTTCAGATACTTGCGGCTGCTCATCTGTTACAAGTAGATTAGCCATATTTTTGGAATGAAAGGCTTGCTCATGTTGCCTTCCACTTCTCTCAGCACTTAAATTTATCTTGTCTCATCTCCCTGAAATATTTGGCGTTGTTTGTCTTCAGGAGAAATATCTCTTGTCGAAAACCATTTCAGTGCATCCAGTTTACCACCCATTTCCTGCAGGGTTGAGACAAACCCCAGCCATCTTTTTAGGATTCTGTAATTTTGTGTTGAATCCTTATTTTTTTTCACCTATGGACTGACTGGCCTTTGCTTTGGTGATTTTCTCTCTTCCATCCATTTTTTTCTAATAATAGAATCATAATCTACTGACTACCCAGCCTGTACATCTTATTATATTAATGTCATGCTCTACATCCAGCTCACAGCATTTGAGCACATCAGTGATTCATTGCAGAGTGATATTATTAAATAATCTTTTACACAGAAGAGACTGTCTTCTTTTTCTAGCAACCCATTCTCAAAAAGTTTTTGGGCCACTATGTCCTTTCTTCCGCCTCTCAGAGGCCAATAATCATGAACTATGATGATCCAAGGAATCTGCAGCAGAGTAGGCAAATATGATGCAAATCTAATGAGTTCATGACAACATGGTCTGAAGGAATGGAGAATAATCACGTGTTTCCAGCCCCTGAAGCCTCAAGACGTGTCAAAACCTGATCTAATATGCACCAAAAAATAGTATTAGGAAGGAAGAGGTGCACTTTCTTCAAAGAACAGAGATTTCCAGAGCTTAATAAAACAACTACTACTTGATAATCCAGGAGCAAATTATGCCTATACTATTAATAGGTTTTGAACCTCCTTAGCCTGAGCAGAACTAATTCTACCTGTAGATAAAATCACCATGGCCTTTGTCCATTTCTGCACTTTCTCATTTAGTGGATCCTGAAAGGATATTAGGAAAACAAAGACACTGCATTATTCCGAGATAACATAAAGAACTAAAGTATTATATGGCTGCTAATAAAAAAAAATAAAAACTAAACAAAACACACCAAAAAAAAACAAAACCCCAAAAAAACCCCAAAACATCCCCTAACAAAATGTACGTTTTGTTTCATTCAGCCATGGCAGCAGGAAGAAGTATGTTGGAGGGTATGTCAGCATGTTAGATGTGCAACTGTCTAAATCAGTGCAAGGTCTTTTCAGGTTCTCCATTTCTGCACCATGAATGTTTCACACTCTGGCCTCAGAAGGACTTGGGAGATGATGGAGTGCTGGCTGGTGATCAAATTCCCCTTGCTCCTTTATAAACTGCACAGTGCTATTGGCAACTTTTGGATACGTAAGGCACACCTAGTGAAACGTCTGTTCTAATGTCTCTTAAATTCAAGCAGCATGGTTAACATTGTGTCCTGGATCGAGAGTGAGGAAATACGGATACATCTTAAATCCAGTGGAATCTTATACTTGAAAGCACATAGCACTTGCTAAGACTGCTTCCTTTGAGCACAGTATTTGGTTCACACTATTCTTTTGGAACTCCGTAGAACTACTGATATATTTAAAATAAGCATTTGCGAAAATGCTCTGTTGGATCATGACTTAAGGGTGGTAAAACACAAGTGTGTATTTTGCCATCTCTTGCAGAAGCTGAACGCCTGCGATGGCAGGAGCAGGAGTTAGGCGAGGGTGATTGTTCCATTCCAGCCCCATCACATCTTCCTTCCTCCACCCTTCCTGATCCTAGCCAGGCAGTTAGAGACATCTCAGGGTCTTGTGATGCTGCACCGCATCCACCAGAAATCAAAGTGGAAGCCCTGCGACGCGAGAATTGCTTAGCTAATCCAAATTGCCAGAGGAAGGAAAAGATTAACACTTCTTGCTTTTCAAGATTCTTTGTTGCATCTTTGTAATTGTTTGGCTTTAATTACACCACAAAGTTTATCTGCTGTGCCTTTGAACAGAACACACATGCAGAGCTTCTTTTTCCTATTGGCTTCAGGCTGCTAATTTTGACACCTTTGTAATAAATCTGTTGGCTAGATGCAAAGCTTCAGGCTTGGCAGGACCTCAGGAAATCAAGAGAGGAGTTAGCAATTCTTGTAAGAACAGGAGTTCCAAAGGCGATAGATTAGCAGGAATCATTTCCAACTGAGCTAACCTATTTAAAAGTAGCGAGTACATGAAAAGGGAAAACAGTTAGAGTGCATTACCAGAGAAGCGTTACTCCTTGTGAAGTGAATCTCAGCACTTAAAGCCATCTTTCTGAATGCCTGTAATATTTATGGTACAGCCCTGAAGGGCCAAATACAATCTATGGAAATACCATGTAATTTCCACCACGCAGCGATTCCTACTGGCTGGTGCTATACCTTCAGAGTTGCAAAGCCAATTAACAAAAGAAGTCATTTCTCCTGGTGAATCCAGAGGGAAGGAACATTTATGTCCATATTTGTGGTGCTTAAATTTACAGCACAGTTCCCCAAGCTTCAGAGTTTATAAATGAAAAGAAGTAAGAACCTTCATGGGGTAAGTCAGAACCTATAGCTAGAAGACTACTGCTGGTGATAACGTTTCTCTTAAGTGTTTGAATTCTTTGTTCCTGCTGGAATATCATTGCTCTTACAGTTTTCAGTATGAAAAAAAAAATAATAAATTGAGGCCTAAGTAACATTGTGGAACCTAAATAGACCTGTTATTTGGGGTCAAGGAGGACATAAAAATGTAATTCATTAGATTTTTCATGTACTCGGTGGAAGGAGGTAAACTAGTTCCAGCTTCTTAAAATTTCAAACTCTCTTCTAAGATCCACTCTCCCCACACCCCTCAACTCATCCAAGTCAGTAGACGGACAATTACCCTTCGGAAGGCTAATTCAAATTTCAAGTGACGCTTCATAGATTTTTTTTCTTTCTCCAGTGACTAAAGGAAATTTGGGCAAGTCTTGGAAACCCATAGTAAAATAAATTTTAAACAAATCCCTTTTGTGGAGGATAGACTGATATTTCCATAACAATGATTATTAAAATAATATGACTGTTTTTTCCTGGAATCGGTGTCTCTCTGTACTACGTACACAAAACAAACTGTGTGGTATTTACATTGCCAGAATCATTGATGTTTTCTTTTTTGAGAAATCTGTCCAAAATGTTCTGTATTTTTATTGGGTTTGTAAAGAATTCTTGAAGAACAACTGATTGCAAAGATTAGCATCACAAAGAATATGAAATCACATGATATAGACGTATGTTTTCACAGCATTCCAGCTGTAGAGCTGGTGAGAGACCTTTGCAAACAGATTTGGGTATAATTAGGAAATTTGAGTTGCCCACTTTCTGAGCTGAGAAGTGACTACTGGAGATACTTATAAAAAAGCTGTTCTACACTGGTTTTTTTTGGGGAAAAAAACAACACAGCAACCCAAAAAAAGACTTTGTTGCTGTTGTGGTAAGATCAAACTGTGGAATCGGACTGAAGAAGCACAGTCAATACTGTGCTACCATCACGATCATATGTTAAAATTCTCCTTATTTGTTTAATATTGAAGTCTTTTAATTTTATTTTTATTAGAATGATATGGGAGGTCAAAGGAGCCTAATAAACAAGTGGACTACTTTTCTGAAAGCCAGGCTGGTGTGTTCGATACCTGGTCCTGAAGGAGCAGACACACATTTTGATGAGCTGCGTAAGTTGATTTATCTTTAATGGTCTATTTTGACATCAGTATTGCTTGGGGTTTTTTTGTTGTTTGTAGAAGCACTATCTTGTTCTGATTTTACTCCTCTTCCAAAAAGTGCCCGTAATAGCTATGACTTTTATCAGAAGTCCCTGATTAAAACTGGAATTAGTCTAATCAGAAATATGGGGGGGTTTGCCTTTCCCTCCAAAAGATGGAGAGTGAAACTGTGATTCTGTATAAAAGCCAGACTATCTGCAAATGAACAAACTTCAGAATATTAGCACAAATTCACATGGCAGAAAGTAAAATTCATACAAAAATAAAGTTTTTTTAATATATTTACAAATCTCAAATTATAAATGGTAATTGCAGAAATATTCAGTGTATGTTTAATTAAAAAAAAAAAAAAAAAAGCACAACATTTTTCCCATTGCAGAAGATATATTCTTACTTTCTACAAGAGACGAGAGAAACCCGCTCGTATATGGAGTCTTCACTACAACAAGGTATGCATTAGCATCATGTTTGCCTCTGGAAACAAATGCTGAAGAGCTTACTCAGGCCTTTTATTAAACTCTTCTATTACTAGACCCTGATTTCTGAGAGCAGCGAGAGACTGCCTGAATACGGCTTGCAATATTGGGGTTGTAGTCACTAAGGACAATATTTTCAGAATTGGAAATAATAAATTATTTTTGTGCCTGATTTTTGAGAATGATTGTAAAAAATAACGAAAATTTAACAATCAAAAGCCTGCTAGTTTATTTCATCCTCATCTAGTTGAATTTACAAATTTCAGTCATGTTTATTGAGCAACTGATATTTACTGTTTAAGACAAGTCATTGTTGTGAAGCATTATTTCTGTAAGCAACAACTTGGCGTCAGCTGTTTCTTAGGATCAAAACTCACTGTGGTCTAAAGTGGTATTTCAATGTTTTTATGGACAGGAGTTGATGGAAAAACAACACATCTTTATCTCAAGGGGATAAATTAATTAATGAACGAACCTCTCAGACGCAATAGTGAGGTGCTCCATATAGAGTTGTCAGAAAGGAAATAAATAATTCTCCCCCTTGTCTCCAGAACCGTTGAATTAAGCGTAAATAAAGACTAGCCAAATGCTGAACAGCTTAAGTACAATGAAGAATTGCCAGGGTGCTCCTGAACTCAGAAGCAGGCACCACAGTGGCTCCATAGAATATAAAACCACATAAAATATTTGAAATTGAATGAAATGTTGCACAATGAATGACATGCCACTAAACAACCTAGCATGGTGTTCTTTGGAAAACTGAACTGTTTGGGTTTTTTTAAGGAAAATACTTAAAAAAAAGGAAAAAGACATAGAAAAAGAAATAAATATTTATTTCTATCTCTTTTTATTGTCTATCCAATGCAACTGGTAATTCTCAGGCACATCACCTGTAATATCACTAATATATGGACTTCCAGATGCGAACACAATGGAAAGGAATGTCCTTCATTTGCACTAAATTCTAATCAAAATATCTAATAAATGATAGCTGGAAACTGTCAGCCACGAGACAAAATGACAGTCTATCAAGTTGTCCCAAAGGCTAAGTCCAGGTTTCAACCGAGCAAAGCTTTAAACTGTAATGACAGTGACATTAAATATCTGTAGTTATCAGACCTGTACACATTGTCTGTTATTTAGCACCACTTATATCAACTCTCAGGTGCAGGATTGATTCAAACCCCATCAGACTCTGTAGAATTAATTCACTGGATGAGGCATATACTGAAGAGGTTTTTACCATGTGCGTTTCATTCCATCCTCTTTTTCAGCTCTGTCTTCAAGGGCTCTGCAGTTTGTGTCTACAGCATGGCAGATATCAGAGCTGTTTTCAATGGCCCTTATGCTCACAAAGAGAGTGTGGATCATCGGTGGGTACAATATGAAGGGCGCATCCCGTATCCCAGACCTGGTACAGTAAGTGTCTCCTTAATTACATACTTCTATTTTTACTCAAAAGCAATCATACTTTACACCCCTCCCTGGATTGGTAATTTGTATTTTCCACTCAGGATGTTTCAAATTATCCTCTCAACCCTCTCCCTTCTGGTGACAGCTCAGACTTCTACCTACCCTGTAGGTATATAAATATACATTTTTCCATGTCTCTGAGATAACATTGTGTCCAGACTGTCCATTTCCTGATTGTCTCTCGTATTGTGGTCTCATACTGTACAGCTGTTGGGATCACCTCTAAGGCATCAACACTTCATAAAAAGCCAAAGGCATTTCTTTATGGAGTATTAAGTTATGATGAGGCATTTTTATTTGAAGTCTTGTATTTCTGTTATCTTTGTGTCTGTTAAAATCCTGTTGCTTGAGATATGGTTATTGATTCTATTACTTGTGTTTGTGCATGTGTTGTGTTTTGAAGTAAAGTAAGGAGTTAGTTGCTGGAGGTTTTATGTGATGAAAGATAAGTTATAGGAAGAAAAGGGACATTTAATATCTGGGAACGCTTCTAAATCCCAATCTTCAGATGTAACAGATCTTCAGATGTAACAATCAGGACAAAATGAAGAGGAAAATGTTGAAAGGGTTATTAAAGAATTCCTCCCCCTTCTGTCTTGGTATTAAATTTGGAAAAGAATGGACCTACATTACAGCTGAGGAAGAAAATAGTATTTCCAAAAATGTATCTATAAAAAATTCATCACAACTTTGAGCAACTCATCATATGTAGAATGTGAAAGAGCAATGATTTAAGAGTAAGATAGATACTATCCAGGATAGCTTTACATTATCTTGGTCAGGTATTCAGTGAACTAGTGCTAAGCAGCTGCATAAATCCAGTGAAATACTGAGCTACCGAGGTTGGGCTGCTGCTGGTACCTTGCCTAGAAGCTACCTGGCTGTTTCTGCGCTATTTCTCTGACATCAGCACAGGTGTAAACTTTGCTTCGAGCCGCATTATCTAGCTTATTTAGCTCTTCTTTTCACACATTTCCTTGTGTCTCTGTGTTTTCTTCATGACCCTTCCAATGGACCCAATTGCATGGTCCAAGCCCACGCCGTTTGCTGCACTTGGTGGTCCCAGGCTTCAGCAGGTCAGGCCCTGAGCTCTGATTCCCTCCTCTCAACCGCAGGCGAGTTGCAGAGGACAGCTTCCTCTATGAAGACTAAAGCAGCTCCAGGGACTGATGTGGCCTGCCTAGGATCCGTGCTACTGCAGCAAATGCGCTCCTAATTTAGACATTTTAGGCACTGTAGGCTTACGCATCTCTCTCATGCAGAATATATGGTACCCCCAGAAAAAAAAAATTACATTTAATTTTTATTTTTTTTTAAGCATGTGCAACTCCGTTACTGGTTAAGAAGTGCAGATGCATTTAGTTTTAAGTACAAAAATGGTGCCAGTGAGAACAATAGCTGGTCCCATGGCATCTAAAGAGATTAAAATAACTCTCTTGAAAAACTCAGAGTGCCCCATAAGGATGAACACTCTGCACAGATAGACGGGTCATAAGCTCATTGCATTTTTGAGTGTATTAGCCATCACATGGCTGAGCTGGGATTCGCAAGGAAGGAAACATGTCATGCTGAAGCATGTCAATGCTGATCTTTATCGCTGATTTGGATATCCATGCTTGCAAGTTTTGTAAAAGTTGTAATGTTTAAAGCTAAATGGATATTATCCATAAGCCACCTCTTAACTCTCCAACTGCTTTCTTTAAGCACCTGATAACAGTTGTGAGAAAATGGTCTCAAAAAATCCAAAGGACCTTTATACCAAGTGGATTTCTGTAGGAGTTTGTCTGACAAAGGACTGAAAAGGGAAGTGGATTTTACTGAAGAAAGCTCTCGGAAGAAAGATATCTGTAATATTTGCTATGTAGATAAGGTAGATGTATTACTGCATAGTTATTTATCTTTTGTCTTAGTGAGCTGGACTGCTCTCAGACTTCAACATACTTCAGGTTCAGTTTAATATAGGATATTGAAATAAGTAGGTTCATGCCGTGCTTTTATCTTTTAAGGGGCTATGCCAAACCTCTGGATAGGAACAGATTTAGGCTGGGATCTGAAAAAGCAGCACAGTGCTCAAAGGCAAGGAAAAGAAGCAGCATGCTACACCCCTGCAGAATACTGCAGTGCGAATGCTGAAATGCTCTTCCTTAAGGAGTAATTTCATCATTTCTTGACAGCTATGGGGTGGTTCAGGAATGCTCAGAACAAAGCCAACAGGGATAATCTATCCTTTTTAAAGTTACTAGAACATTTTAGAAATTTAAGCTCTACCTAAGTGTTGTCTGCAGTCAGCATAGCCAGCACTGCCCTGATTTTATATTTCTTATATTTTAAGTTACTGGCAAAGTCTAAAAATGGCTGTGCTAGGAAATGCGCTTCTTTTGATGTTTGGCTTTGAGAGAGGCATTGACTTCCTTTCAGCATTTATACAGAAGCAGGAGACTGCTTACCCTAATTTAACTTTCTGCTCAGCTGCCTTTATCTCCTAAGTAAATAAAGCTGTTCGCTATAGAGGCTGTGACCACTTTGATATTGAAATTTTGACAAAACGCTTCCTGTGGCAATTTGTGTCAGAGATAAACTCCCAACATGACCATGATATCATGCCTTCGCAATGCTGGGTGGTGTGCAGGCAGCAGGAGCCCCTGCCTGCCCGGGCTCCCGGCGCTGCGGCGGGCGCTGCCTGCCCTCTGCCGTCGTTGGAAGACCCCCGAACAGGGATGCTGGCGATCTCCAGCACGCTCCACCCGTTGATTCTGCAAAATGTGCAGCTTTTTTTTTACTCTTAACTTCTCCCAGCGGTATTAAAGAGCAAGTGGAAATAATGGGAATTAAGCAGAGGCCAGGCTTCAAATCTATTTCAATTTTGAAGCTGAAAAGAAAAAGAGACAGAAAAAACATGCAGCCCCGCCACAAAGGGTGGTTTGAAAACCAAGGAAGCTTTTGCTCTGACTCCTTTAGCTGTTTAAAAATTGGACTTGTATATCTGCAGCTGTCCCCAGATAACAAATACAGTTTTCTTCCAGTCTCTTAGGGTTTCACCCAGGAAATTATCCATTAATAAAGAAATCATCAAGGACTTTCTTTAAAGTGTGTTCTGAATTCTGAAACAGAGTTTTCATAATGCCTTCCCAGTAATCACAGAAGTCATTTGAACAAGATTTTCGGTGAATTTGGAGGAAAAAAACATTTCTAGCCTGTTTATTTAGCTGTAAACATTGCAGTATCAGAGCAACTCACAGTGCCCATTTGCAAATTCTGATGGGATACAAAGGAGTCATCCTTATTTCGTTGGTGGTGAGTAAATGTCATTGAGGTCAGATTTTTAGAGGAATGCCAGTATTTAAAGATGCAGATTAACACTTAGTGTGATCTGCTGCAGTACCTAGGACTCTAACTTCTGTCCAAGGCAACACCAAATATTTTTGATGGATCTGGATTTTTTGCTAACTGATTTGCCAAAGGTTCAAAACAAAGGTCTGGATCAGCACAGTAAGATTCCAGCAGTCTAATTCACTTTTTAGCTACAAGAAGAAACAGCCCAGCATGTTGCTTCTGTCTGTTTGAAAAGTTTTATGTCTCAGCTCTTTCCCTTCCCACGCCAGATCCGAATATGGCCCTGAGCTCTTGAATTCTTTGTGTATTTTTTTTTTCAAACAAGTTCCCTTACAAGCCCTCACATTCTCCTGTGATCTTTTTCATCTTTTTCTCTCTCTATTGCTTTTTTGCCCTTTCTTCAGTGAAACCCCTTCCTTTATTTCTTCTGCTAATCCAGTGCACAGGCTGATCGAGATGTGGTGTCCATCCCATTGGGACTTGGCTGAGCCACAGAGAAATACTGTCTGCCAAAAAGCCTCCCCCTGTCCTCCCGTCTGGTTAGTTTTGCTGCTTTAATAAGCGTGTTCATAAAACATTGAGGGTTGCACAGGTTTCCCTTGTTATTTTTAGACTTATCTTCCTCTTTCACCTGATCTTTTATGGGATAGACTACATTCTTTGCTTCTCTGATTCCTCTCTCCTTTGATCTCCCCACTGTAAATGGGGCTGCTTAATTAAGTGAATTGTTTCACTTTATGAGTTTATTTTCCTGAGAAAGCCTCCTCCACCTCCTCTGACTTACAAACCTGTTTTACCCGACAGGAATCGCCTTTCAATTTCTTTCGAAACTGCAAACACCGTCACCTTTCCTGCTGGCAGAGGTCGGCAGAGAATTGCAAAGTGCCACTTGCAAAGTCAAGTTCACTCACCTGGCTGGTCTCAGCCCAGTGAGCCTCAGATTAATGCTCCCTTATGTCAGCCTTTTCTATCAATACCACAGGTGTGTTAAATGGAAAAGCAATACAAAGTGCTCAAGACAAACACGGGAACAGGGTAGAATAAATATCGCACCTCCAGTGGGATGCAAAGTCTATCTTAAAAAAAATATGGGGACTTCAGTGTATTTGTAAGGATATTTTTGTTTGTTTTGTTTGTGCTTTTCGCGGCAGGAGTGGAGTGAGGTTAATTCCATTTAAAATTTGCACTCTTTGTTTGTCTCCTGCAGAACCTGACTCATTTCCCTGTCCCCTGCCCTCTTCCAGGCTTGCTCTGAGTAGCTGCAAGGTTAGCGTGAAAGTCTCCCTTCTGAGTGTCCAGTTCTTCTGGCACAACCCATCCATCCTGTAGAGAAGCACTGAGGCTTTTTGCAGGCGTGTCCAAATGCAAAACGTGTTGTGCAGCTCTGATCAGACTACAGAGAAGAATCCACACGATATTTAGTCCACTCAGGAACCCAAGTTTCATCATCAGAATGGCTTATGGTTGAATCTCCAATGAGACATAACTGCCTAAACCCTGAGAGTCATCTCTCAGCTGTCATCTAATCCACGGAAGTTCGTAAACCTTTAAGTATACCCCATTTTCTAAAGTACTTGTGGGCATCTTGGAAGCTCACACCAGTCCTCAGTGTTACATCTTAACCCCTCAGGATTCAGATTTTGCATGTCTCTATAAACTCTAGAAATAAAGTTCAATGTGTTGGGTGTGTGAGAGGTCTCCATTTAACACAGAAGTGACTAGTTGAAGGTAATTCTTCTGTTTCTTTGCTTTCTGCTTGATGGATCGGTGACAGGGGAACTTACTCAAAGCTTGGAGACTTTACATTGTAGAATAATGCTGACTACAAGGCCATATCTCCTTGCTGGTTAAATATTCGTTCACTGAGAGCTTGGGAGAAAAGGGCTGCATGGTTAATTCATTCCTTCTGAGGGAGGGTCTGGTGCTCCAGTTTCTACTCCACTTAACATAAAATAGAGAGCTTTTCAGAGGAAAACAGATCTTCTCCCTTCCTGGTTAAAATCTGAGCAACATTCTTGCTACTTTTGGCTAAGCTGAAGGTGATTATCCCCTGAAAAGTGAAACACCTTCAATAAGAAGGAGTGAGGAGCTCCCAGGATGGCTCTGGTCCATGTGCCCGGAATGGAGGAGCACCTCCTCTAGGAGGGAATCCCAGACTAAGACATCTAATTCCCTGATATGGGAGATATTTAAGAAATACTTCACTCCTTAATGTTTCACACTGACTACTTCAGATGCTCCCAAAAGAGTGACTTGTCGCTGTGGTGCTTAGTTCTCCTTGTGAAATGCATAAAAATTCCCAGCCTGGACATTGCAAAATCCACCAAGCAGATGCCTGCTGCACTCAATATTATCAAGTCCCTGTTGGGTATCGAGCCTATGGCTGTTTGAGCCTCATTGTTAAGTGGGTCTAAGGCTCAATGTGACAAGTCACTTTTAAACTGGGATTTTCAACACACTTGAAATAGAAACGCTTTTGAAGCTCACAGGGAACAGCATTCTGTTTTAAAATTGTCAGTAGACAACAGCACTGCCGAACTCAAGATGCATCATGAAATGAAAAGGCTATTTTTTTTTACATACCCTGTAGCTAAGTTCCCAAATAATTGTCACAATTTTTATAGGTGTTAGATCCAGCAGCTCTTACTGACTTCACTGGATGGTGTGAAGCGCTACGCATTTGGCAAATCGGAGGTTTATTTAGGAGCCTAACTTCTGGCACCAGCTTTTGAAAATCTTGGCCGGGGTTCCCACATAATGTTAACACAGTCACACCGTATGTCTCAGTATTGTGTGAGATCTGCACATCCAGCATTCTTCTAAACTGCAAATTTAATAAGACAAGTGAAAAACAGAGAAAAGCTTACATATGCACACCGTTGCTAAGTTCGTGTGTATTTGCTTTATTTGAGAAATATTAGCCTTAATTTACCACCTCCTGATGACATTTGGATAGAAATATAAGGTTGGGGAATAAAAAGGCATCTTTGCAGATCATCTGGAATTAAGGCTTTGTCCAGGGTGATTATTGTCAAATTGAACTCACACAGAAGGCACTGAAAAAACTTTAGGTAACTATTGAATTGATTCTTTAAAAGTTTTTTGCCACAGACTTTATACAGCGGTTGAATAGAAGTGCCCTTGGCACTTCTAACTCTGTTTCTGTTGGTTTTTTTTTTTTTTTTTTTTTTTTTTTTTTTTAATTTATCATTTCTTAACATATATACTGGTATCAAATTGTCATTCATGACAGTGAAGGCCTATGCAACCTCAGAAGAGTAAATTATGTGGTGAATAAGTTTCTTGCAGGATTCTTATCTAGCAGTACTAATTTTACTAATTTAATGTGATTCATTTTTCTTGATGTCAGCTATCTAGAAGAAAAGCACCGAATCTGAGCTAGTTGTTTAGATTTCTCTGTCAGAGAGAAAGAGGTGGGCACCTCCTCTGTGCAGTTCACACACAGCCAAGATCAGAATCTAGGTCAGGTGAGATGAATTCCACCCTGTTGCAAAAGCAGAAGATGCTGAGATAGCATAATGGTGGTGTTATAAGAACTTTTATAGAGCCAGATTATCTTGTAGTCCACATGGAACAGTAGGTGGGAGTAATTCAACCTACCGTGACTTTTGATATAAATGCAGATCTCTCATTGTCTCCAGTGGGAGATGTCACATATCTGAGACAACATCTGGTGCTGATGATGTGAATAAATGTCCTCTCTGAACTGGGCAGAGAACACCGATATCGTTATCATGACACATGCAACAGGATGTGAACTCACATTTTCAGAGGTGAAAAGCTGCTTCACTCACCCACTTGGCCATGCAGCCTTTATCATCATACATCCTATTGATTGCCATGAAAGGAAGCACAAGCCTACGGGAATTGTTCTGCAACGATGGGTGGACACAGCTTTAGACAGCTGCCTGAGGACTTTGCCAAAGGGTGGCCAAAATTATTTTTTCATTCCCCTGTTCCATCCATCATGCCACAGTGAGTGATGCCTCTGGAAATAGCTCCCTTGGCCAACCATAACAGGGTCACACCTGCCTGGCTGTTCTTGGTGGTCACGCTGTCTTAGGATGGGATCCAAAGCCCACTGAAAAGCTTGTTGACTCAAGCGGATCTTTGGATCAGACCCTTCATCCTTGTTTCTAGTAAATTAGCTGTGCAAACTGGCAGAGATTTCCCTATATCATGCATGGTAGGGTTTGGACCTTTGGGATTACTGTAACAACTTTATAGTTCCATATTGGTAGACTTTTTATCCTGTTGGTTTTTAGTAAGTGACATCATTACTCTTATCTTCCTCTGTTCATGCATTTTTGGCAAACATCTAGGACATCTTTAAGACCCGTGAGGCTACTTCCATTTTTAACATAGAAACGGACTTCTGGGATTGAGCTGTGAATAGGTGAGCAGCTGATGAATTTCCAGAAGATGTGGGCTGTAACTCAGGGCACTGAGTGAGAACCTGAACCACAGAAAATGCACATATAAGGGAAAGTCAGCCTCTAGTACGCAGTGAGGGGGAAGAGAGTTATTGCATGGTTGGGAAAGTGAAGTAGTGAATTTATTTCTCATCCTATATAGAATAAATAGATCCAAATTTGATCTAAAGGTAATTAAAGCACATGTGTTTCTATCTGTTGATTCCAACAAACAGCCCCTGCAAAGATAAACATGTTTTTGAAATCAGAAGGGTTTTTTGAGGTCTGGTTCTCGTGTAAGTGGCAAAGACTCAGATCTTGGTTGTTCTAAAGCTAAGGAGAAGTGTCCATTCGTGAAGTACTGCCCATGTGGCAAGTGTGCACAAGATTTGGTTTCTGTGTAGTTATTGTGCTGTCTGAATCTTTTCTCCTGTATTGTGGTTCACTTTATTTTTTTACCACAAAGTCTAAAATCTAAATTGTCTCTCTTGCCACTTCCTTTTTGTAGTCTCTTTTGCTATATGATACAAAAGCATGTATTTCTTTGCAAAATTATTCAACTGATATTGTTATTGTCAAAACTCAAGTTGACTACAGCCCACCTCATGGTGTAACCTTGCAAAGACTTTAATTTTTGAAAACACAGCAGAAAATAGAACATGGGAGATCATACTCAGCAAGCCAGAGTATGCCAGCATGTTTCCAATTTAACTGTTTTTTTTCAGTAGGACTTTGTTCTTCTTCCTTTTACTTGTATTGAAATGTATTTTCAAGGCTCCCCTGCGTAGTTATCACAGGACAATAATACAAACCCATCTTTGTTTTATTGTCAGCTCTTTCACAGCTGTACACTAAAATTGTATATTGAAACAAAATGACTGAATATACAATGGAATATGTCTTAATGCAAATTGGTACAGGTTTACTGTCCATGGAGAAATTTTCAAAATCTTTTAGGTTATTCAGGAGCCTAAACCCTATTTTCAGTAAATAATTTCAGAGCCTTTATGAAGATGAGGATGCACAGGCTTAACTCTTACAGATTGAAACAATACTAAGCAAGAGGGCACTTACACAAAATCTGTTAGGTCTCTAATTAGCTATAAAAAAAGTCAAAGAAATTACTGGAAATAGACTGCAATGTCTTAAATCACTCAGGCTACATCTCTACTAAATAAAAGCAGAGGTCAGGTTCAAGCGCAGACCCACAGTCTCTGCTTAATGATAGTACAGGCTTTGCCATAGTTTAGGCAGCTCCGACTGGTACCCCCCTGGGCAATGCTGTGGTGGTGTTTGGGGTCTAAGGTAGACCAGGAACTGTCCCCAACTGGCATTTCAGATGTAGCCATAGATGTGGGTGTAGAACATCAGCTGCTCTGTTCTTCACTGTCCTGTTTTGTTTCTGAATATACAGGTAATCACAGAAACACAGAATGATAGATGTTGGAAGGGACCCCTGGAGATCATCTAGTCCAACCCCTTGCCAGAGCAGGGACACCTAGAGCAGGTTGCACAGGAACGCATACAGGCATGTTTTGAATGTCTCCAGAGACGGAGACACCACAACATGTCTGGGCAGCCTGTTCCAGTGCTCTGGCAGCCTCAAAGTAAAGAAGTTCCTCCTCATGTTTAGATGGAACTTCCTATTATCCTCAGTGAGAAAATTTTGTTTCACTAGTTGCTATTGTCTTTGCATTTAGGGTATTTACACAGGTGCATGTTCACATAGAACTGTATATAATGAGCTAATTCTGCATTGTATTAGCTGTATGAAGAATTCAACCTTAGGCATGGGTACTCAACACCTGTACCCACGGGGAGGAGGCTACATTCCCTTTTTAGCTGTGTGCACCCCTCAGCCCAGACAGAGAAGGAGCAGTGGAAACACAAGGAAGAAAAGGGTCCAGGCTGGTCCTGAGCCCATGGGGATGTATTTGCTGCTAGTGAATGAAGTTGTGGCTCCCATGAGAAGGGAGTTCTCCAGCAATAGAGGAGGGACATGCTCTACCCTTGTCACTGTGTATGCTGCTCCTAATGCAAATGTTCTGGATAATGCCAAACCTTACATAGTGGAACAAATCCTAACTGCAAGCCCTTAACTGGCACCATAGATTGAATATGTGGCAAACTGGAGATTTGGGAATGTGAACAAAAGTCTTCTCTGTCGAAATTAGCCATGAAGGAGGACTGTAGAGCAACTTCACCACAAATCTTAACTTTCTCCTTGCTGACTACAAAGGCATTATTTAATCACATTTCTTTCTTCACAGACTGTGTTATGGCTCCACCTGGCAGAAAACACAGGGATTACTTAGTTCAAAGTAGTGTTAAAAAAGAAGCAATCAACAGTTTATACGTAAAAGAATGTCACCAGCTGGAACAGTTTCCTGTTAGTCTTATTATTATCCAGGATTTATAGTGCCCCAGCAACACATCTAGATGCCTCCAGATTCAAAAGACAAGCTTTCTCAGACTCAGATTAGAGACTAAATTAAAACAAGGAATGGAAACGAGATAAAAACACCCATGGGAAGGAATGCAGAGATAGGTGAGCATGAGAGATGTTCAGTCACCAACATGATAACCTTGCAAGTATGTTCGTGGGCTGACCCTGAAAAGCACAGAAGGGAATAACTTGAAGGAGGTTGAGGAGGTAGGTTTATGGGTGGTCTTCAAGCAAGATGTGTGAGACCCAAATTACTTTGTCTAAGCCAAAGAAACAGCTGAATTAATTAGTTTGTCAGTATGGGTCAAATAGAGGTGGGAGCCAACCCCAGCAGTAAATGAGCGACACTGGGGAAGCGTCTGAGGGAGCGATTGTTGTAGCAGTGGTCTGGACCAGAAGAGGATGAGACAGTGCAGTTCAGAGCCAGAGCCAAAGCAGCTGAGCCACGGGCCTGGACATGAGTTTCAGCTGTGTGGATGAGTAAGGAAAGTCACTTCTGAGAAATAAGGAACTACAAGGATCATCTGACATGTAGAGAGTCTGCCTTTATTAGAAGAAAAATAAACAGGAGGTGTAGGAGGTGCCGTTCACTGTGAAGTTATGGCCTCTGATTGCAGGCCATATACAGGGAAAAGGTAGATGTGGGTGTTTCAGTCTGGAAAAATGAACATGGTTAAAGCATTTACTAGGGGCCTTCTGCCACAGTAACTCTGAGCCAACCTGCCAAGAGAAATCAAGCCGTTAGTCTAACATCGGGGAATGCTGGTGAGGATCTTTCCCAGTTCTGGCTCACTGTGTCAACAGGGCCGAAACTCAGCCTCGCTAAGAGGAACAGAAATACAAAAAGCAGAAAAACTTTGATCTGTGAGGTCCTGCACTGTAAATACTTTAGGTTATCTCATGGTAACCACCGGAGGGCACTCTAGACTTGCTGTTGGAAGTATATTACACCGACACCTGCAGGAGTTTGTTCAGCGTGTAGCAAATTTAACTGCATGTTGGTACCTGTGCCTTGAAATGAGAGCTAGACAGCATGAAAGGTCTTCTTCGCTCCAGGCTTGATTTCCTTGTCTTTGTAAAATATCCAACATGATAAGGCGCCCATGAATGGGGCAGGGAACAAGGAAATGAAATTCGTTGCAGATGTACCGAGCCCATCATGAGAATCTCTCTGGTTTTAAAGCAGTGCTTTCACAAAATGAATTAATAGTCACCAAGTGCTGCTTTGGGATGAGAAAAATCACTGAGCTACCTGATTTCTTACTGTCTTCACAAGCGTTCTCACAGAAAACTTGATTTCTACTTGAATACGGATTGAATTTGTGACACGGTTGTAAGACCAAATTTCCAAAGGGGCCCACACCGACGACATTATGGTATTATATACAAGTAGTTTCTAAATATTTAAAGAAAAAATAGATATTTTCCTATATTATTAGATTGTTTATGGCTAAATTTTTGCTGGTTCCAATATATGATTAAAAAAAAATGTTCAAAGTGCAAAACAGTACTGAATGTACTGCCTGAATGCTAATGCTAATGCTAATAATAATAGTAATGATCTATTTTCATTATTGGTGATAGTGGTATGACTATTAAGGCATGTCTCATGCTCCCTTCAGGAACACTGCTAGATGAAGAAACACAAAGGATCTTGATGATGGTCTTAAACACTATTTGGTGATAAAACTCAAAAAAATTGTGTAGCTTTTAGTCATTTATGTTTATAGATATGTTAATGCAAAAAAATATGAATTAATTCACATTTTATCCAACACCAGTCAGAGAACTTCTCTTTTCTAATGCTGTCTTCTTTTCCTGAGTATCTTAGAGAAGCTATGGAAGTTCATCCCCTCTATGAGTTTTGATTTAGGTTAGCAAAATCTCTGACTGAGAAAAAAGAAAAGCCTGTAAGAATTTTTATTCAAAGCTTGCATAAATCTATAGGTAGTTGCAGATGTGGGCATATGACTAACAGGATTGGAGGATTTATAATTCTGAGTAGTAGTAAAAATGAGTGAGATGAAACAAACTAACAAGTTTTGGATGGTTTTAAAAGATAAAGGATAATAGGTGGGAGCAGGATAAAGGAAAACGAAGACGAAGGGGAAGAGCTTTTGAGGAGAGGTTAAAATGAATAGAGAAGAAGAGAGAGTGGAGACATAAGGGAGAAAATGAACCTTTGAAGAACCAGAAGAGGACACACCTCCCGTGTGCTCCCACGCTTCCAAATCAACACTGGGCTTTTTCAACTGTAAATCAAAGTACCAACCCCTGGCAAATGTGCTTTACAAACTGATATAGCTGATCTGGACCAGGCAGCTTTCCTGCTGCACCAAGAAACCTGCAGATTATGTGTTCTTCTTTCCTAATATTCCCCTCATCTTCTTGTTCTCTCTCTTTCGTTCAGTGTCCAAGCAAAACCTATGATCCGCTCATAAAGTCTACCAGAGACTTTCCCGATGAAGTCATTAGCTTTATTAAACGCCATCCACTGATGTACAAATCCGTTTACCCAGTGACGGGAGGACCAGTATTCACTCGAATCAATGTGGACTATCGTCTGACTCAGATTGTGGTGGATCACGTCATGGCAGAGGATGGGCAATATGATGTTATTTTCCTAGGAACAGGTATGAGAGAGGACTTCCACTATCATTCTGCACAAACCACATCCTTTAAGAACACTTTTACTCCAGCAAGTCCTAAATAAACCTGTTGATTAACATCTTTTCCCTATGCATGCATCTTCAGGAAGTGTTTAGCTGCTCCTGATTCTGTGCCAGGTCTTCATGCAAATGATAAGACTAGATTAATTTGTCAGCTCAGGCTATTGCTAGTATTGGGATTTTAATGCCTCCTGGTCCCTAGGTGATAAACCAGTTAAGGGTCAGAGTACCTGGACTTTCTTAACCCCTGAGTACCACTCAGTACCTGTCTTTACATTACATGGTAGTCTGGCTCCTGCTGGCAGCACATCAATAGCCAATTAAAAGAAAAATAATTAACCTTAATAACTTCAGGGAGTACTTCCTGTTGCGAGTAGTGACATGGCACTTCAGCATTGAATCTCATGTGACATTGAACAGCTAAGAAAGATTTAAAATTGAACCTAAAGCGACAATTCCACTTAAATAGTTTTAAAGATATTACCTAGCAACATGAATAGCTCCAAACAAGAGGACCAGGATTGAACAGAGAGAGGTTAAACCACTCTGTCTCAGAAGAAACCTACTTTGCAGTTTTTCTATGGATAATTATGTATCTATTTACATTTCTATGATAGTTCTATGCCTCAAGGAAAAATTCTAGTTTTAGCATAGTAATTAAATTCAGAATCGCTGGATGAATCACCCAACAGCATGGTATGCTAGGAAATATTAACATACCTATACATCACATTTCTGAAGTAATAATCTACTGGTTTACTCCACTGGAATTTCTTGTTCTTAATCCACACTGTGACATTCTCTCACTAGTAATAGGTCTTACACAGCACTTCTCACTGTTAGATCCGAACGCTTTCATAAAGAGGTCGTTGCCATTATCCCCATCTCACAGCAGGTGAAACCAAGGTACATGGAGGTGGAAAAGTTTATCCAAGGGCAGTGGATAAGCTACTGCCATGAGCTGCAGGGAAAATGAGATTTCTCTTTGAATCCTACCCCAGTGCCGTTGGGTTGCACAGCATTTTATCTGGCCTATGAGCAAATTTGGTGTTATATAGTGTAGTTTGATACGTATGGGTATTCTGAAGTGATTTGGGGAAAGGAACGCATTGTCACGGAGTAT
Organism: Dromas ardeola; assembly: GCA_013398915.1. Classification (NCBI taxonomy): domain Eukaryota; kingdom Metazoa; phylum Chordata; class Aves; order Charadriiformes; family Dromadidae; genus Dromas; species Dromas ardeola. Next base: position 194,734 of record VYZM01021333.1, on the reverse strand, counting down.
TGGCTCTTATAAAGTATGGGTTGTCTCAGCCTTCAAGAGCTTCCCAGCTGTGTTATCACACACACGAGTCCAGAGACAGCCTCTCTCTTGGACCATTTATGTCTCTCAGCTCAATCCCTCTCACAACTCTTGTCTTCCAAAAAAAGATGGTGTGAGAATCCCTCTATGATCTCCACAAGGCAAGTACAGTGGTGTCAGAGAGAAAAGCATAGTTGCATAAAAAAGAAGATTAAAGTGCTGTTTGCTCCTCTGCTGCCGGAGAAGGCTGGAAATAAGCTTTAGCCACAGTGACGGAAAATCCTTGTTGCTTTCTGAATGCAATTTTTAATATAGTCAACAGAGAAGGAAAGGGAACACGTTCCCAAGCTGTGAGATGCCTAGGATTCAGAAGTATTCACTAAAACTTACTTTTCTTCTGATAACAGTGAGAAAATGTGATTCAAAAATCAGCTGTCAGAAAAGATGAGTTCACTAGCTAAAATGTACAAAATATTATTTTAGTGGCTATAGAGATTGCTTTTAGGTGTTTGCTATCCTCCACTATAAAATTTGTCATAGGAATAAAATTATACTGAGATATCAACAACTCAAATACCCCCGGGTTAACTGTTACTACCCAGCTCCAGCGCTAATTCTTTTTGAGTAAATCGTATGGTTTAGAGGTGTCAGGGCCAGCATGGACCATGCAGTCACTAGGTGGCACTCCATAATATGCGATATGTGTTTATTTGCAGTGCCTTCCTTAACAGTGAGTTTTCTTTTCCAGAAGCACATGTGTTTTGCTCTATTTTATCCTCTAAACTTGTCCTATGGAAAAAAATAAACTGAAAGATAAAATTTCAAATATTATATAAGGAGACCAAATGCAGATATACCAAATAACCCAGGAGATTTTGAGCAGCAGAAGATCAGAAGCTATGCAACCAACTTGTACATATGCAGGCTTTGGCAATTATGTCAGATAAACAAACAAAAAAAAAGCTCTAATACATAAGGTAAACTGAAATACTTTTGGATTTGATTGGTAATATGATCTTCGGTAGTTTGGGAAAACAAGAATGAAAGTCTCATTCTTTCCATTATAATGTATTATTTTTCATCATTTCAATACTATGCACAGTGCTTAGGACTAAGCTGTGCTGTGTCGTTTCCACACCGCACATCCCAGCACCCAGTTCACTTCCCCTGAGCAGTTTTTAAGGGTTCTTTTCAAGGCCATTCAAGATTCACCAGTGTGTAATGGTCTGAGATGATATGGGCGGCTATATTTTTCGCCGAGTAGGGTTTCAAGTTAGAATTGATGAATAGATTTCAATTTAAAAAATTCTCCAGATAGCTCCAAAGAAGTAATTTCTGTAATGATTAAGTGAAGATTTTGATGCTAAATAGACATCTTGTTCAAAAATTGCCCTAAAATGAAAAGATAAATGAAAAAAGTGCATCGCTTAACTGCCCACATTAAAATTAAACCTAGTTCTGATTAAGGTGCTATACTGGATGAAAATTAATTCCATAAAAAAGATGAAATAATTTCCTTCCAATTGAGTCCCCAAAGCTGGATCTCTTTGGGGTCAGATGGAACCCAGTTCCCGTGCTTGTCATGTTGGCTCAGCCATACAGTAAAACCATAAATGTATTTTACAGAGCTGTGTAGGTAGCCATAGATGCAGACAGGGATAGATGGTTTTTGAAGGCTACATCCTTGATACATTAGCTTTATTTTCAGGGCCAAGTTTTTAGTTTTTCTTTGTAACCTAAGTTTACAGAATCACTTGGTTAAAAATAAATAATATCTGAGATCAAGTTGCTATGAAGTAAGAAACGGAGTGGCACATACGTACTGAAACATAACTGTGGGTTTTAAACGATGAACGTTTGTTTCAGACATAGGCACAGTCCTGAAAGTTGTGAGTATCACAAAGGAGAAGTGGACTAAGGAGGAAGTGGTCCTGGAAGAGTTGCAGATATTCAAGGTAAGTGTTAACAGCCACAACATCAATTAAATATTATTCAGGGGACTTTAAGGCCCAAAATGGCTTTGTCTGTCTGGTTGTTTGTTTACTGGAACTAGTTCAAGTTTCCAGAGGGATACTATGTAAATTTTTAAATACCTTGGTATTCTTTGGGTAAAAGTCAATCGAAAAAAGTCCAGGACCCAACCGACCATGATTTTTCAAATTCATAGAAAGTCTCATTTATCCTGCCTTGTTCTAGTTTGAAATCTTATTGTAAGCCCCGATTTTTTTATTAGTATTATTTTATTTTTAATGCCAATATTTTCTATTGTCTCAGCTTTGGGACTATTCTCAGTACAATTAGTTTTTTTAAAAAACAAACAAACAAAATTACATAGATGTGGAGACTTCTTTAACAACTTTCAGAATTGAAAACATAAAGAAAATAAAACACAGTTAGTTTTGATTATCACCAATTTTGTTGGTGAAGGCTGGCTCAACAGTTTTGACCATTTTGATTTGGCTATTCTGCCTGAGTGATAAAGAAGAAAAGTAACCAGAACCCTGCTAACACCAATGACTTCTTCATAAATAGAGCTTGTAAAAAAGCCCAAACTTCCTTTCTGTTGCACAGGCACAATTTCTCATTAACCTCAGTGCTGGTGAGGGAGCTGCCGTCAACTTATCGTTACAGTAGGAAAATTGAGACCTGTGTCTTCCCTACTGATTTTCTTTTTCATTAAGTAGTTCCTTCTTCATTCTTTGCATTCTGATTTTGCTTTTTTTCTCACTCTGTATAGCTCTTCTTCAGTTTTCACCTTGCTTTTTCATCAAATTTTATCTGCATCCGTGGCATTTTGATTACTTTCTCACACATCCTCTCTCCTATGTGCTGTATGAGTCCTAGCCATAATTTCTGCCCATATCAAATAAATGAATTTGCAACTTAGAGACAGCATTTTCCAAGTGTAAGGGCAGGATCTTTAATAATTATTTCAAAGACTATATTTCTCCATGTGCCTTTCGGTATCATGTGTATGATGAAACTTTGATTTAAAGGATCTCCATGTCTTTTTCCCACTGTCTTTGTCACCAATTATAAATATCACTTTGAAAATTTCAAGATTACTCAGGAGCCTGCCAAGTAATCAGCAGTTTCAGTATGTGCACCAATTTGCTGCATTCTTAAACCGTAACGTCAAGGGCAAATGTACCATATCATATTTAAAACAAAAAAAAAAAAGGTTAATATTTTTCCTGCTCAGCAGACATTCCTTCACGTTTTTATTGGTAACATTTATAACTGTTACCTCTATGTTTTTGAATTGAGAAAACTGAAGGGGATGAAGGGCTGAAAAAATATCCCTTATTTCCTTGAACTCCATTAAGATTAAACAATGGGCTTAGGTTAATCATCTTCTATTAGGCAACAGATAATATTCTGAGCTTTGTCCTGTTCTTACATCAGTCACTGGCAAAAATTTCACTGTCTCTCATAGCAGTAAAATACATCCTGGTGCAGAGGATCTGCTTATGTGTCCCTTAAATGCCATTTAAGCCTTTCAAATAATGCTTAATAGGAAGTTAAGTTGATGTGAAGGCTTGTTGCCAGTCAGGATGGGATAGATTGCAAACTCTAAGAATTAAAGTCAGTTGCCTCATACGCAGCAGGGAAAATTTATGGGAGGTATTTTTGTAAGTATGAATTTAGTGATTTCTGGTTTTTTGTTTTCAATATTTGTTTAAGCCAAGAAAATGGATACGTAATTTTATTTGCTTTCTGATGTTAAGTTCTGTTCTTTTTTTTCATTAAGAACAGGGAATGTGTAAACTAATGCACCTTACTAATTCGTTTTTCAGCACCCTTCGTTTATCTCGACCATGGAGATTTCTCAGAAGCAGGTAATCACAAGCTCACTTAATTACTGCAGGATACATGGTACACTGAACACTTAGCTTGTTATTGTCAGGTGACACCTGTTACTTACTGGTCAAGCTTTCCATGGGTGACTCTTAAAATGTATCTGGAAAGAAAGGGATACTTTTGAACTGCCTAATTCACATTTGCTTACAAACAGTAATTTGTGTACCCAAGCTGGCAATTACTCATGGAAACAAATCTTTAGTCATATGGTAGTGGGATTTGTGAATGAAGTCAATGCACATTCATTTTCCGGACACTAGAAATACTTGTCTCTTTACAATCTAGTAATAAATTATTATTACTATTATTGTTGTTATTTTTATTAGTAGTCAAGAGAGATCAGGGCCTCACTGTGCTAAAATTTGTGTGCGCACAGACTGAAAACCAGTCCCCTTCTGCTAAAATTGCAGTCTAAATCTGGGTGGTCCAATCCTGGCAGTCACGGAAGCCAGTCCCAGTTGGGAATGTCCCGATGGGAAACAGTTTTATGGCAGTTCCAAGCTCTGTGATGGCTACGTGCATGTTCAGGAGCCAGCGTGACACCAGAGCCATCCCTCCCTGCCCCGCCAAAGTGGCCAGAGCAGCTCCGGCACAACACGCCTCCCTCACACGGGAAGAGGTATTTTGCCGTTCAGGCACGCACAGCACAGCTGGGTCCCATCTCCCCTGAAAAAAGGTGGCAGGCCAGCTGGAATCATTGCATGAGCCAGCTCCGGCTCAACAGCAAGCACTTGGACCACCCTTGGCTCAACAGGCAACCTACTCGCAAGTTGAGGAGAGGGGAGTAATATTATCCCCACCTTACCTAAGGATCAGAAGCAGAAGATGAAGTTTTATTCACACAAGGTCGTCCCTAGTTCCCAGATTCTTAACGTCACGGCTATCCAGCCACTTGTTTTTAAATGTGTTATTAAACCATTCTTTCCATGGTTTGCTTCTGATTTTTTATTGCAGCACAAATCTAAAGGTGTAAGGGTGTTGAGTGCTGGTGTCTTTCCAGGACTGCAGTCCCCTTCCCTCTCTGTTGCGTTGTCAGAGATTGATGGGGACTGGCCAGTTCACACTCAGCCCTGAGAAACATTTTATGGTAAAGGAGGAATTCTCCCTCGTTTTGTAAAATCTGGGACAAGGTTGAAAGTCTGCAAGTGTGGCACTGAAGAAGGGAACGTTTTAAACAGGCTACTTGGAGAACGCTCCTAATTCATTCGCTTTGCCTGATTTGCAGCAACAATTGTACATTGGTTCCAGGGATGGATTGGTTCAGCTCTCTCTGCACAGATGTCACACGTATGGGAAGGCTTGTGCAGATTGCTGCCTTGCCAGAGACCCATACTGTGCCTGGGATGGAAACTCGTGTTCCAGATATGCCCCCACTTCTAAAAGGTAAGAAAAAAAAAATACAACGTGCTGCAAAAGATCTTGCTGCTTGCAAGAATTTTAGAGGTTCCCAATCAGAACGTGTTGCCTTTTTACTTAGCATGTCATTTGCCTTAAAATTTGATCATGCTTTGTCCGTGTTTCACATTTCTGCTCAAATAGCTGTGAAGACAACATAGCTTTGTTTTAAGTGTGTGTGACAGTAACTCAGCTACTGCAGCTAACATCATAAATCCATCACTTTCCATTTTTATGCTGAATGCTTTAGGGCATGAGATGCTCAGATGGAGGTCCAGGTTGTGCCTGACTCTGCCTGAGACGCAAGACCTTCTCTTAAGCTTCTGCCTTTTGCATAGGGCAACCACCGTAGTTATAAAGCAGAGTTTAATCTAATATCCCAGAGTGGTCAAAAATAAAATACATTAAATTCCCCGATATAAACAAACAAGCTTCTCCTGTCTGATTTAACTAATTTAGATAACTTGATTCAAAGCGTGTCACTTTCATCAATTGTATTTGTGGTCTAGCCATGAGAGGGAGACGGAGATTTAAGTACTGTGATTTGACTGCATTGGGACCATTTTTTCCACAGTGAGAGATGCTTCATCTGAACTTTCTGTACTCACCAGCTAGGACAGCAGCATGAATCTACGTGGAGGGAGAGCACGCTGCAGGCTCTAGTAGTGCAGTACCTAAGCTGCTGGATGTGTCTCTTGGAGTTTTTGGCTGATTCATCTGGAGCTCTGAGCTCTCTTGTTGAGCCAGGGTCCTTCACAGCCTCTTCATTCCCCTTTGGACAAAGCCTTCCTGACAGTAATTCTTGCAGTGAGGGTCAGAGGTTGCAGTCTGAGCTCAGGCTCTGGAACGAGACTTGCTACCTTAGCAGTTGCAGGGCTGGAACCTGAGCAATTAGACAAACCATTGAAGTTAATGACTCATAGGTTATCGTGTCATGGTGTCAAGGAACTTTATGTGTTTTCCCTCAAAGCCAAAGCAAACTAAATTCAGAGAAGCATAAATGAAAGGAGAAAAGCAAGTGTTCAGGCTCACTGCAAAGTTAGTGACACATGAGGCTTGCTGAAGCCTGGGGTGGGCTGGGACACGGAGATTGATGGTCCATGCTTTTTAACAGATGTGCACTTTGGCGGGAAGGCCAAAAGTCTGTGGCTCCAAAACAAGGGATGGGTGACTGGCCTTGGGAATCCTCCAGTAGATCAGTTACTGGAATACTCTTCCTTCTGTGTAGCAGCCTGTGCTTCCAGCAGGTCTATAACTTTTACCAGACTGGACAACTCGGCCTTGGGAACCTGCTCTCCTGCCAAGACATTGCTCTGCACATTGGATGTCCCACTCCTGTTGTCTCCAGTGTGGCTATGAGGGAGGAACCAGTTCATCCCTTGGTCTCCAGTTCTTCTACTGAAAAATTAAAATACAACCTTTTTTGTAGCTCTTGGAAGATAAATGCTCATAAAGAAGAAAAATCCTCATCCACAGGGGAAGAGTTTGTTGGGTTTTTTTTTTTGTTTGTTTGTTTTTTTTTTAATGCTATTACAGTGAAATTACACTAAATCACAGCGAATTTAAGTAACACACCCAGGCATTAGTAGGCAAAGTATTTGTGGAAGGGAGCAGATCATCTTAGACTATTGTCTCAAGCGTTTTTTCTGTCCATAAAGATGAAAGATAATCAGATTTGTCAATTGTTTATTACCAAACTCAAACATATGCTTTTCTCTCTTCATTTTAATGATTGGTTTACTAGTCAGTATTACCTTGGGCTGGTCCTGAGCTCAATTTTGAATATCACCTGTTGAACCTCGGATCTTTTCCGTGACATGCAAGATTAAGGATGTTTTTAGGTATTTCCAAGACAGTCCACCCCAGCAGGAGACCCATGCCCTGTGCTCCTAAAGCAGGTTTAGATGCTCTTTCTGTCACTATATTGCACGCTCTTCATTCTAAGCAGATTTTTCTCTCTCGTTTTTTCTCTTTCCCCACCCAGTGGTTTCCCAAATCACAGGCCCTTCTCTTGATGTCAATTGTACAAATCTCTCTAGGCCACATGCTGCTTTGAGGGTGAGGCTGGTTTTAGTTAAGATCGTAATTGTCAGCAGTAGGGTGGGAGCAATGTGAGTCCACATCTGCTGAGCTCCTCTGTATTTTGTTGTTGAATTCCAGCAATTATGCCTGAAGTGTTACAAGTTTGCATGCTCTTCCCATAGGCGAGCCAGGAGGCAAGACGTCAAATATGGGGACCCCGTTGCACAATGCTGGGATGTGGAAGACAGTGAGTATTTTGCACTTTTCTTGCTCTTTAGTCACTTTGACAACAGAGTTTGCTGTTAGGGTCTTCATCTGTCTGCAAAAACCTGCTGAGCCCGACAGAATGACACTGTTAAAGCAGTTGCCTTTCCCACACTTCATATACATTACCCCTCCTGCAGTTAAATCTGGGGAGCTGGGGCTGATAAGGGGTAGCCAGCATGGGACAGCACCCTCACATCTCTTACAGGTGACCCTTCCCAGCACTCACCTAGGGGAGGAAGATGTACCCTTGATGCAAAAACTTCATGCACATCCCTACAAGTGGCTACCAGGGCCTCCATTCATCCAGAAACAGGGGAGATAATCCCGCGTGGAAACCCGCAGGGGTGAATGGGAAACACGTCGTCTTCTCCCCTTCCGCCGCACACACTTGACACGAGTCCCAAAGCCCAGCTCCAGCTGCCAAGCCAGCCCCTTCCCCTCCCCGCAGCTACTTAAATACTGCTGTTATTAACAAGAGCCTACCCCCCCCTCTCCCTGTCGGCTCCCCCCTCCCTTTCCCACACCCTCTTTTCAGATGCCAAAGGGTTGGCTTGCTCCTTTGGCAACTGCAGCTCTTCTCTTACAGCGAGCACTGTCAGTATGAAATCCTGCGGTTGCGCAGCAATCTCTGCGGCAGCGTAAAATAAATGAAAAGCATTCAAAACCAAGCTTGGGTTTGTCTGGGGCTCTTCTAGCCACTTATTAAAGGGAACAACCCAGTCAAAACAGTATTGATTGTATCGCTGCGCTGAACATTTGATTCGGACCGGGCCACAACTTTCCATTGATCTCTGGTTATTTTCATGCGGTTGTGGTGCTGGATGCCTGCCGCAGGTCTCGGCGTGAGTCACTGCAGAAATCAGAGCTGTTTGCCACAGGATCAAAGACTTAAGTCTGTTGCACAATATAGAGAGCTCTGACTGTACATGTGTGCTTGCAGTTAAAGACATAGTTAAAAAGTCAGGGTAAAACCTCGTTTCCATTAAAGTCAATGACAAAACTCCTGTTCATTCCCAAAGGGACAGAATTTCCCCCTTTGCTTACCATGGCTCTCCAAATAGTGGTATCTGAGACTGTGCAAAGCTCAAGGTTATAGAAACCCCAGCAGAAAGGCTGACAATGTCACATTTTCCTGGAAGGATAAAGAGATACTGGAAGAGTTGGCTTTACTAGACAAATGTAAAATGACTTAGCACAGAAACTGGTATTAATCTTTTGCCCTGATGTAGCACCACCGATAGAAATTTTATCCAGCTGGGGATGACCCCTGTGTGCCATAAAACCATGAATCTGACCTGTGCCACTCCAGGCTCTTGGCTTATTTATGCCATTTGTGATAATTAATAACATTATGGCCCCAAAACCTATTTAAATTCAGTGCTCCACTGTGTGAGATTCCCTCCCAGAGACTTCATTGGCTGCATGAAGTTGTTTGGCTCTACTGAAATCTCAGTGGCACAGTGAAATAAAAGAAAAGCATTTAATGTGGAGAGCTTGAATTTCTATAGATCTCATATAGGTACTTATTATATTGAGAAAACAATCCAAAATTGTATTTGTTTTGTTATTAAGCTGACTTTTGATTTAGGAGACGCCACTGCTTTCACCTTCCTTTCTGCTATTGGCAGGGCGTAAGAAAGAGCTTTAGTCTGATGGTAAGGCAGATGAGACAGATAAGACAGACTGGAAAGGGAAATGCAGATGCAGAGATTAGAAATTACTTGCTCGGGTTTAGAGAAGGCCAAGAAAGGAGTCCAGATCTGCTCATGGCTCCTTGACTGTTTGGTCTGAAACATACTACAGAGCATTTCAAATTATACAGAAGGTAAACTTCAGTTTACTTCAACCCTGTTACTCCTTTAAAGTGTTTGGGATGAACAAACCAGACTGTACAATCTACCTTTTGCAGCTTTAGCTCGAGTTTAGTAGTTGTGTTACTTAAAGGAAAAGTACAGGTCAGATTTTAAATTCCTCAAAGTTGAAAGCCTCAACTTTAAAATGGAGCAAGCTCATGATACAGATTTTATTGACCTCCTTAAAAACCAGTTGCACTGAAGGAAGGTTAGCAGCCGCCTCTAAATCCTTATAGTTATAGTTTAAGCTAAAAGTTAAGTTTCCTTTTGCTTTTTTATAATTCACTCACTCTTAGAGCATCTGTTCTGAATCAGGCTATTTTCCCATTGCTTTAAAAACCAGGTCAGGGTTAATCTCCTGTACCATGTTTGCTTTCCAGGCATTAGTCATGAAACTGCTGATGAAAAGGTGATTTTTGGCATTGAATTTAATTCAACTTTTCTGGAATGTATTCCTAAGTCCCAGCAAGCCTCTATTAGGTGGTATATTCAGCGCTCTGGAGAAGAACATCGAGAAGAGGTAAGTTATAGTCATCAAGGCAAGTTTCCTCTATAGAGAATTCAGCTGAGCATTGAAAGGCAGGAGTTATTGGGATTAGTCAATGTTTTACTTTTCCTTGCCTCACCTTAGGTATCACATAGCATTCTGGTATCACCATTTGGGGCATGCAGTGGGGAAGAGAGAAGCCATTTGCACTGTGTCATAAGCAGATATAGATATTTATTTTGACTTACATGCTCATTCTGCTAAAAAAAAAAAAAAAAAAAGACAGAAATTAGGCTTTAAATACTGAAAAAAAAATGCCTTTTTGTCCAGAAAGTAACACAACCACTACTTCTGTAGGTAAAAGTATGTTCAAACCCTTTTGTTTTAATAAAATCTCTACTCCATTTAGTGTCTGATTGCCTTCTCTTATCATGTTAAGCAGTGTAGCTAAGAATTCCACATATGGCTTGCTGCTTCTCTCCATCTCTCCCCAGAGAAGGAATGGTCTGTGCAGTAAAAAGATTTTTTTATTTGTTTTTTTACTTGTTAGTGGAGTCTGAGAATTTTTCTTAAATGGCACTCTGCGCTGATGCAGAGATGTCAAGTTAAAGAATTGCATCTTGGATGTGGAGTAGGAAGCGGTGAGACTGGTGATGGCCCTCAATTCCCGCAGGAGGCAGGTTTGGGGTCCTCACTGGTGAAGGAGCCCTGGAGAAGCCTCCATGTCCCTGCATACCCCCTACACAATTTCCTGCTGATTCCTCTCTGAGCTTGTGACAAAGGAAACCTCTGATGTGCCCAAAAGGTCAACGTGCTGGGACTGATTTGGACTGGGTTGAAGTGAGTTTCAAACCTCAGGAGGTTTCGTAGCCTTTCTCTTACATAAGTGATTTTGTGTCTGAGGCCAAGTCCTGCTGTGATAGCAACCATGGCAACGGGGAAGGAGACGGGAAAAGAACTGCCCTTTCAAACGAGCTGGTCCCAGGTGTTAGATATGCTTTTTTGTTAAATGTTCATCTGAGAGAAAAATTAGTTTAACCAACAGGAACTATCAAACACCCAACCAGTCTTCCACTCTCAATGGTAATTCATCCTATGAGATTTTCTGAGTGCAGAAAATGTGCTGGTTCCTTCTAAAGGCTGGGGAGATGCAGACCAGGACAGGTGCCTATGAGAGCATCACCTCTGGGTGAGATGTGTCTCATGGCAGTAGTCCCAAAGTTGCAACCACAGTTATGTCTTGGCCCAGAAAGCCAGAGTAAGGGGATACAAGGCACTTCTGATTTTCCACCAGATAAGGCAAAAAAACCCGCAACGCTGTATATTGTCTATGACACTGCAGTACTTTGAATTTACTCCCCGTCTCTCACTCATGCTTTGGATTGGCAAAGATTCTTTCCTCTGCTGAGAATTAAAACTTCATTAATTTGTAGACACAGTGCTTCCCACAACATGCACTAAACACCAAAAGAAAGATTAGTGGTCTGAAATACCACCTCTAACCTCTGTTACAGTCCATACTTGGAAAAAATATATGTGATCTTCTGATCAGCTAGCCAAGCATGCTCTCAGCCACAGGTGGTCGAAGTGAAAACCCAGCTAGGAGCGTATCAGCCTGTAAAGACCTCTGGGCATTCATTGTTTGTGCTTTAATTGATTTACCTTTAACTGTCCTGTACAGAAGACTCTGCGCTCTACTTCCCTAAGGCAGCAGTTTCTAAATGCCCTTACGTATTTGATCAGGGAAACAAGTAAAGTACTTGCCTAATTTTAACCATGTGTTGAAGATTCATTTTAAGTAAATTTAAGCAGATACTTAACAGGGTTCTTTTGGGTGGGGTGGTTTTTTTGGTGTGCTTTTTTTTTCTTTTTTCTGAACAGAAAGTTATGTCAAGTTTTGAGGAGACTCAATCATTTTTTAAAACAATGTATTGCAACTATAGCATGCGCCTGAGCATCTCAAAAAGAGCTGCAAACTTTGCATAAAGCAGCCAGTTCCCTGTGAAGAATGTAGTATTTCTGTATCATAAGAAGTCACACTTTGAAGATTTGAAAGTCTCTTTCGAAGGGCTGCTTTTGAGTTTTATCTGTGTCAATTTAGGGGGAAAAAAAAAAATCAGTTGATTTTCTCATAAATCACGGGTTCAGATAGGCCTCTGAAGGTCAGGAAGCCAAGCTCAAGTTATCTTTCTTATTTGATTGTAGAACAAACTGCAGGTCAAACCAACTTTTGAACAAAGTTAGGGCAGGCTATACCTAGACAGCATAGCCTCAGTTAAGGGTATATAATTTTTTTTGCCATGCTTTGTATTTCCAAAAGGTTTGTTGTGGCAGTGACCTGGTCCCTGCTGCTTGTGCTGGGCCAGATGCCAGTTACCCAGGCGTGGTGATGTCCCATACTGCAGGACTGCCCAACGTGCCAAGGATGTGCACGTTGAGGGAGAGTAAGGGAATGCGTGCGTACGTGTGATGGCATTTGAAGCTCCAGCGAGCACACAGCATACATCTTTGCACATTAGCAATGTTTACTGGGCTTGCTCTGTGTAAACCGTCTGACATCTGTTTGTATGAGAAAAGTAAAGCTTTGCTAAAAGGCTAGATTAACCTTTGAGGCAAATTTAGAAGAAAATTTCAAGGAGAAATCTGCAGACAGATTTTCTACATTATGAATGCTAACAGTAGGCAAATAGCTTCTTACCACATATTGTCCCTAAAGCCACAGCAGAGTTTTTGTGATCTAGCTCTGATAAACCAGAAGTTGGAGCACATGTTCCACAACTCCTTGGGGTGGTTTTCTTAGTTTATTTTTTTTTTTTTTGCAGTCTTTGAAAATAACAGCCTATATAAATGCATATGCACACATTGAGGATTACAGTATCAGATTACTTAAAGACAGTATTTAGCTATTAGTTTTGTTTGATTCCTGACACTAAATTCTTATAGTAACAGAATTTCTAGTATTTTGACCCAGGTTAGTTCTAGGGTCTTAAGAACTTGACCTCCTGAGCAAATTCAACTTGCACATCTTGAACCATCATATTGGGAGATACAATTTTTAGAAGAGAAAAAAAAGTATTGGTTATTTTTTAAGATAAAGATATTAGTCTAGAAATGTTGTTTTTTCAAATGCATGTATCTAAAGTTAAATTCCTAATTTTATCTATGGCTGCCTATATAAATGACTGGGTCCGTAGAGATGTTGTACAATCACTCCTTCCATTAGATAAAATAAGGGTATTCGCAGGTTAAAATGTTAATCCCTTGTTAATTTGGGGATCCAGAAATTGAGATTTTCAGGTTTTCTAATTTGAATTTATCATGAGTATTAGAGCCTAATTGGAGGCCTTCCTAGCAAATCCAAAGATCAGCAGAGTAATTGACTTTCTTTTCAAAGTACTTAGATTTGACAAAAATACCATATGTGACAGAAACAGCATGGCCATATTTAATGTGCAGCTTGATCTTTGCTCAGCCCATGCCTTACCATAACTTTTCCCATTACAATTATATTTTCTGCTCTCTCTCTCTCCCTTCCTGCAGCAGATTTCTCAAATAACACTGTACATTATTTTAGTGCGTGTCTTAGTGGTGTAACTTATTGTGATGACGATACCATGCTTTGCAAATGACTCCGTGCACCTGGAACTTAGGTTACGGACTTTTAGTTCCAGAGCTGGAACTGTAATGTCTCAGCAAGTCTTTAAACCTGACTTCACAAATAGATGGTTATGCAGTGTCCCGGACATGCACTACAGCTTCCTGAGGGAAGGAAAAGGGCAAAATCCAGCCTAGATGGGAAGCATTTGGCCCAGCAGGATGTCCCCGACATTTCGCCCTTAGGGTCATGGTTCAGAATGTGACTTCCAGGCAGAGCAACCTGTGGGGAGGGACAGGATCTCCTGTGGTACAGGAGCTGTCACCAGGTCATTTTGCTGCCAGTGGGAGTACATTTCCCTGTAGTCTGGGGCCATCTTAAGGTCAGGAGTCAAATATCTAATGCTTTTGTGTTTAGTGTTGCTCACGCAATTGATCATGTTTGTTCCTGTGCGTGCAGGGTTACTCACTGAGATGAGGCAGAGCATTTCGGTGGCTGGAGTTCATAAAAAAAAAAAAAAAAAAAACCAACAGCGACGTCATCTGTTCATAATATCTTAAACTGCTGAAGTTTGCTGAAGCTTAAAACAGATATTTAATTATTTCTCAAAAAAAGATCCTATGTGTTATGTTACGTATATAATAGGTGTATATAATAGGTGTCAGGACTGCAAATAGCAAATGCATGGCTTCCTGCAAAGCCATTAGTTTTAGTGCCCCATAGCTCTGAAAAGTATTAGCCCCCCTGCTTTAGGCTGCACTTCACCCCAAGTCTCCTGCAGTTCCATGGCTGCCAAGCTGTCACCTCCCCTTGCAGGGGACAGAACAAACCATATGGTCTGAAGTGACAGAACAGGTGCAGATCACTTTTAACTCTCTCCTTACGTCTCTATTCATACCTGGGAGTGAGAATAAATCTACCGAAAGGCAGGAGGACATTCCAGTTTCTTCCTCAGCGGTTCGCACCCTTTCATATTGCCGCCCCACAGCCCTGAGCTGTGTTTTTCTGAGGACCCAGCTTAACGACCATCTGATGATTTGGTAGGCAAAAGAGTTTGACCCACTCTTGGACAGGACATCTTGCCAGGAACAAGACTGTGACCTAGCTCCCCCATCGGAGCAAAGAAATGTTGTTTCCATTCCACATTTTAGCCAGACTGAGAAGACATTTTTCAGTTTATCCAAGACATAAGTTTCCATATCTTTTTGCGTCTGGAGATTTTTGCATCATGATGGCAATGTTCTTTGTTGCGAACATCTGGTCAGCAGCATCTTGTGAAGAAAAGTCATAGATTAAGTGCCAGTCATGAAATCTAAGGCTGGATGAGAGCTGAGCAAGGAAGAGGACATACACCAAGGACTGAATTTCCCGTAGTACCTTCTGTTAGAGGAGTGCAGTTCAGTGTTTGAATCATTAGGTCAATGAGAAAGAGATCAAGAGAGTGGGGAAAAGAAGAAAAGATTCATTCTGCAGCGTAGGGAATACTTATAACTCTCATGCTTCCACTCTTTTATTTTATAATATGACTCATTGCCTTTTTTTTTCCCCCTAATACCTTGAGATTCTTGAATAAGTCTAATATTTTTTACAGTTTCCTGGGGAAAAAAAAAAAGAAGTAATGCTGAACTGATATATAGTACGTAACATTTCTGTTTTGATTCAGATATACTGGGGGGTAGGAGTTTAAAATTTAGTCTTGGAATAAGAAGTTAGCTTCACCTTGAAAATAATAGGAATCATGCGCTTCCATAATGACATTGTACCAGCAACACATTCTTCATTTTTCCTGTGGCTTCTTGGTAAATAAAAAAAAGATGTTAAAAAAAAGAAAAAAAAAAGAGAGTGAAATTAACTCTACAGCTGTGTTGAAGTTAAATGATTATTTTCCCAGTATAAGAGAAACAAAGTCATGCATAACAATAATGCCAAAAAAACCCAGAGCGATCTTTATTTCCAGTCAAATGATGAGGATGAAGAAGAAAACAATAGAAAAACAAAGACAAATGTGAATGCTCCGCAATGTTCCTCATTTTCCTTTCTCCCCCTCTCAATTTGTTCAGGGGTTGCAGCTAACCCATGATTAGTCCAGCTTTACCTCTAACATTTTTTCACATGTTGATTAATGAGGAAGGGCAGGCTTTGAAGCCACTTTCTTCTCCCAGACAGGTGCAGTGTTTTAACTGTGAAAGAGTTGACAAGTGAATTATTTGTAAAGAGGGAGCTATCTAAACACATCATTAGCAAAGGACAAAAGGCATTGACCTAACCTGGTGCCACAGTACTTTCAAATCCTTGGTTGTTTTCCAACTTACTGATTGTTTAAAGATTTGCAGTCGTCATTGGCAATGCCTATTTTTTTTTTTCCATTGTTAAATTCAGGTTGTAAAAATGAAGTATTTGATTTGCATGGAGATCTTTTCCCTTTGTCCGATATTGTCAGTATCTATGGCATGTGCCATATTTCAGGTAATGTAATTTTAGGCATACTTATGTGCTTATTATGAAGGAAGAAAAATACAATTTGTTGATAAAATATTGTCAAGAATCTGATCCCACTCCACTAAGAGAGTCAATGGTAATCAATTGCTTCATTTTTGTGGTTTATAATTGGTTCCCTATTGAACAAAACAATGTCTCTCATGTTTAATTTTTATTGTATGCTCAAATTTAAGCACATGTCAGCAAGCTTTCATGAATTAAAGCCTTAGTGCTTCTGAATTGTTAAATCACATTTACAAATATTTTAGGAGAGTTATTGATTATCACATGTGGGGGGGTGGGGGAGGAGCAATGAATCCACAGTTGACCAAAGCAAACGTCTTTTATCTAACTAGACTTTTCACTCTCCTCAAAATTTAATAAAATATGTTTTACATCTATAGGTCAGGAACCAAAGAGCACATTAAGCATTCAAGTGAAAGGTTAAAGATCTACTACCAAGTAATGAAATGCCAGGTGTTTATGAAACTCCAGAGCCCTGTGGGGGGAAGCGTAGAGAGGAACGACAGGAAGAGTTCTGAACCTATGGGTAAAACAACATAAACAGGATACCAAAAAGAGAAGTGAGGAGGGAAAACAGTAATGAAGTGTTGCTCAATACGTGTGAAATCGGAGCCATAATTTCATCCTGCCAGAGGATAAGAAAGGAATGAACAATGAAGGCACTGAGGAGGAGGAGGTGACAGTCACCGTAAATCAATATCCAAGGTTAACACAGGACATTCTGTGAGAACACTGCTTCATTAAAAATAGGAGTCATGATGGGCTGGGATTAAGGGACACAACCCATTTAGACTCTGTTAGCTTTCTCTGTGGTATCCCAAGGCAGATGGGGGGGCAACTCCATCAGTTAACACGTTTACAACTAGAAAGTGATGGCTGCTACAGAAATGGTAAATAGTTATGAGTAGCAGGGTGCTGGACTTGGGGGTCCAGTGACCTTTTCAAGTCTAGATCTGCCATTATTCTGCCTTCCTTTCACTGAAAATAGGCGAAGCCTATTTTGAAATAGTGAGGGCTCTTTGGACTGGCGCCCAGCCAGCCGAAACAGCCAGCTGGAGATCTTCCAAGTGTAGGAGGTACACAGCTGTCAAGACGCTCTAGACTACAATACTGGCAGAGCCACCGATAGGCAGATGCTACTGCTGCAATTGCATCAAGCCCCGAGCTCAAAGAGATCCGTCCTGTTTTCACTCAGACAATGTGGGAACTTGGTCTTCGCATAGTGCCTTATGAAACCCAAATGTCTGGAAATTAGCTGCTTCTTCCCATCCCTTTCCCTAAATTTCTCAATCTTGGGTCTTCATGTTGACATGAAGCCTGGGTAGAAAAAAGAAAAAAGAGGGGTTTCCTTGTTATATTGCAACAGCCAAGCCTCTGAGCACTTCCACCTCGCCCCTGCTCCTGCTTCTTGCTCTCTGTGGAGCACGGCACCACAAGGAAACACCTGCCTTAGACATATTTCTGCCTACAGCTACTTATTTGTGGATTCATTTATACTTTTTATGCCTCTGTTTTTACTGTAAGAAAGGTACATTTTCTTGGAATGAAGCGTCACTCGATGATAAAATTGAGGACTAATGCCCTATGCTGTAGGTTCTGGAGGTGGAAAAGTAGTCTTTTCTAGTTTGTCTCCCTGCTGTCTTCTGTGTATGTGCTTGTGGCTTGACTATAATTTCTCTGATTTAAACTCAATGCAGTAAATCAAAAGTAGCTTGTGTTCATGTAGCACCTGTTGTCAGGACAATCGATTTTCCAGGAATTTCCTGAAATTAGTATGATTTCACACTGTTGGTGCCAAGTAGGCATGCCTATATACAGTTTACAAATAAGGAGACTAAAGCTCAGGGTTGACCCAACACTGTCAACTGGTGGCAGGAGCCAAAAAATACTTGGCCACAGAACCAGGCAGCCAGAGCCACGTTCTGAAAAGGCTTTTGTAACTGTTGATTTCTTGTCTCTGCTGCAGTCATATCAATGGCAATACACAGGCCAATATCCATCCATCCATCCATCCATCCATCCATCCATCCATCCATCCATCTATCCATATACCTACATACCTACTCACCTACCTACCTGATCTGTATGTTACTGGAGACAGTTACAGCTGACACAGTAGCAAGCCAAAGGCGCTCTCTCTCTGTGCATGTATTAGATGTATCTATATTGCTTTTTCTGGAGATCTCGAAATGGTCTCTCAAATTATTTAACCCTTCCGAAGTCATTATCATAGAAACTTAGAAAAGAGTAAAGCTAAAAGCCCTGGGAGGTCATCTCATCTGTCTCTCTGCTCCAAGAGACCCTATTATGATAAAGTACTAGTGAGTTAGAATCATAACAGATGGACAATTATATGTATATATACATTTTTTCCCATGGAGTAGAAGAGGGAATCATGTGCAGATTTTTTACATAAAGAAACAGTGTGTAGCTTACCCACTGTGAATAAATCTAATTTAGTCATCTTTATGCCTCCCTGATCTTCCTCCTCTGAAGTTTGCTGGAGGGTCAGATGTGCACTCTGGGATATCTTCCAGGTTCTGTGTTGCTTCTCCCTGCTCCCACTCCCCCCTTTTTCATCCCACTACTCAGCCTTGCGCTGAAGTTTTTCTACGTTTTAACAATGCCACCAGCAGCGCCGAGGCTGTGTTTAAGGCCCCGGCTTTGCTGCGGGCTGAGCGAGCGGCGCTCGGGTCCTCGGGTGCCGTTGTGTGCTGCAGCCTCTGCGTGGCAGCAGAACACAGCGCGCCTGGGAGGGGACAGCTTTGGGCTGGACCAGGATCATTTTCAAAGAAAATGCTGGTGTTGGGCACTGGGGGTTAGGGCTCTGCTTAGTGCTTCCACCTCTGCTGCTAATCTTTATATGGTCTTTGGCAAATCACTTACCTTCTGCGTTCCCCAGCTGCAAAAATACTTAGGTGGCCAGTGCCCCATCCTGTTGTTTTTTGGTTTTTTGTGGTTTTTTTTTTTTTTGTTTTTTTTTTT
>VYZM01021333.1:141302-175741 GCA_013398915.1 Dromas ardeola | reverse complement strand
TTTTTTTTTTTTTTTTTTTTTTTTTTCTGGGAGAAGGTTTATGCTTCTTTGTAGACTTAGGTTATTTTGGAAATAATTTTCAGATCACCAGATATGTAACTCACCTGACAGTGTTATTACTCTAAGGTGTACCTTATTTTTAACGTGTGAGAACGTGCTGTATTTTTCGAAGTATTTCCATTCGTAAATGAAAGAACAGTTCCACACTGACAGACTTCAGCTCTCACTTGCAATCTCATTCTTTTCTTTATTTCGCTTCTTTTTCTTTTTTTTTCTTTTTTTTTTTCCCCCCCCCGCTCTAAGTTCTTCTTCAGAAATTTTAACAGTAAAAGAATTGTTCTGGGTTGTATTCTTCTAACCTCACTGGGTGCTTTTAATCACTTCTCAATGAGTCAAAGCCAGGATCAACTTCCTTTTGTAAAACCCAGTTGAAGAAGATCAGAATCACAGCATTTCACTTTAAAAATAAGTAGTAGTATTTATTTTCAGTGTAATAGGGCCTCAGCGCTCCAGGTACATACAAGCACCCTGCTATATTAGATGCATTACAGATACCTCAAGAAAAGCAGTTAAAAAATGAATGGGATTTGTGGCACTAAATATCTACCCTTCCTTGGAGAATGTATTCTAACTTATTGCGGTTTGGTGTGTTGAGTGTTACTGTTTGTCCTTTCAGAGGTACAGCATATATATTTTTAGTACTAAAATGTCAGTGCTATATACACTACAGTACTATATACAGATGATATAGTTAAGGGCAGAACTCAGATATTTAAAGGATCTCCTGGTATCCGTCTGAGCTGCATGTGCCCCACCATGTGCTGGCACCCAAGGGATGGGTCATTTGGGGATGGGTCCACACCCGCAGGGATGGGACATGTGCCACCCGAGCCTTTTCTCCACCTCGGTATAGCACTGCCACATGTTCTGGTTTTGCCGGTGAAACTCACGTATATCATTCTTCTTTGTCCAACCCCACAGCTGAAGGCTGACGAAAGGATCATCAAAACAGAGCACGGGCTGCTGATCCGCAGCTTGCAAAGAAAGGATGCAGGATCCTATTTCTGCAAAGCCCAGGAGCACACCTTTGTCCATACCATCGTGAAGCTGAATTTAAACGTCATTGAGAATGGGCAAATGGAAAGCTCTCAGAAAACTGAGGATGAGGAGGGCCGGGTGAGGGATTTGCTGACGGAATCCCGGCTGAGATACAAGGACTACATCCAGCTCGTCAGCAGCCCCAGCTTTAGCCTGGATGAGTACTGTGAACAGATGTGGCACCGGGAGAAACGGCGGCAGCGGAACAAAGGTGGTGCCAAATGGAAGCATGTGCAGGAGATGAAAAAAAAGCGAAACCGAAGGCACCATGAGTCAGCCAGGCCACCGTCTACGTAGTTTGTAAATGCTATTTAAAGAAAGGACATTTTCCATGAAAAAAAATACTGTGTTCTGGTCTTGTGCATCTTGCCTATGAATTAGTACTGCTTCTTATTGAAATCAGATAACTCACCATCACTATTAATCTGTATGAGGCTGTACAACGGGATTTGATACCAAACAAGACGTTCCTTATTGGAGTATCACACACCAGGCAATAATTTCAAATGCATTCATTAAAAAGAAAAGATGCACACTTTTAGCTAGTTTCTGGGTAGCCTGAGGCTACATGAGCTGTGTTCTATACTTCCTGCATAATTTTCACATAGGATTTAGTGTCCGTGTTCCCATGTTAATATTTGCTGCCACATTCCACCCCAGAAGTGGTTACATTTCAGGGGAGGGAAGATGTACTTCTAGTTCTTTGGCATCTTTCTGAATAAAAAGCATGGTAGAGATGTGTGACAGATCTGCAAAAATACCCACTAGTTTACCCACTGGTTTTGTATACAGGCACCTGGGTGGGGTTTGCAAGCACAGAGAGGCTTAGCAAAAAATCAAATTAAGTATTGGCTTAGGAACAACATTCATTCTCCCAATAAAAAAAAAAAAAAAAAAAAAAAAAAGAAAGCATAATCATAGTTTAAGAGAGGGGAATTATCAAGCGTTACTCATTAGAGCTTGAATAGCCACCAGTTTGCAGTCCATCTGCTGAAATGAAACGTTGACTCTAATTGAAACTGCCTCTGAGATGCTTGGGAGTAAATTTCCTAAGTGGTCTGTGGGAGGTATGTGCACAAATCCTATTAACAAATAATGGGATTCCTGCCTGCACCTCTCCTATCTCTCCAAAGGTTTGACTCTGACTGTTTCTCTGGCCCTTTGCTAGCTTTGTTTTATGCAGAGGAAAAGAAGAATAAAAGACAACGACAAAGCTAAATGAAAGACGATGAGGGAAAATAGTTAGTGGCTGAGACCAGTGCTCTTGACACAGAGCTGACATTCCT
Organism: Dromas ardeola; assembly: GCA_013398915.1. Classification (NCBI taxonomy): domain Eukaryota; kingdom Metazoa; phylum Chordata; class Aves; order Charadriiformes; family Dromadidae; genus Dromas; species Dromas ardeola. The sequence continues at coordinate 173,357 of VYZM01021333.1, read as the reverse complement.
CAGATGTTTGTATTCTTTGGGATTTTCTCCCAAAGGTCTTATGTATTTTTAAGTTGAAAATTTGCATTGTTGGAATTAATACTTTTATTATAATTAAATAAAACAAAAGATGTCCATGTGTAAATAAAACTTGTAAGTTAGAAATTTGCTATATACCATGATTTAATTTGTAAAGTGTTCCTTGTTCCTTGGTTCCTATTTTGGTTTTAATAGTGTAAATTTTTCCATATAAGCAAGAAATGCTGACCTCATTCTTGTCTATTTTACATCAACGTGATTTCTTTGAATTTGTATCTGATATGCAGCAACAAACACAAGCTCCAAATCAGGCCTACCGTCTCTTCTCATGAGTCACAACCCCCCTTTCCTCTCTTCCATCTAACCTCCCTCCGTTTTGCCTTTCACGCCTTTTTGAGTGTGAAATGACAAATTAGCCACTTCCTCACATGGAAGCGGGCTTTGATGGATACCAAAACGACAGACTTTACTTGTTTCTCATGCATTCTACAGATCTTGAGAGCAAAGTCTGTGGGAAACCCGTGTAATTGGTGTGCACCTCATTAAGGAACCAAAAACGTCGGCTCTGAAAGTTGTAGATTCGCCCTTGCCCAGGCTGGTGTTTGTGTGCGCATTCAGTCCCTGATCGATAATTGTGTAGATCCAATTTGCATCGTTGTTCATTTCCTCTCTGTCGAAAGTCAGATACGGCGAAGTGTTTGTCAGATTTCAGAAAGGAATCTCAGCTTACCCACGTTTCTTGTAAAAGCCGAAAGCTGAGTTTGCATGTGTTGTATAAAAGCCAGCGATACCATATGTCATTGATTTTAGATGCTTTTTTAATAGGAGATGTATGAGTTAATTAGGAGATATTAGATAGCATGCGTACAATGCTTTGATAGTGTAAAGCACCGAGTGCTAAATATTATAAAATATGTCTGTGGGGAGGAGGGAATTTCTCGGCACAGGACCCTTAATCAGCAGAGAAACTAATGCTGAGGGTACTAACCAGTTGTACAGTACTTTGAGAACACGCAGAGAACTCTTTGGTATTTTTGCTGCAAAATAACATAGGTCAGGCATTTCACCAGAGGCTCGTCATTTTGGGTACCTTGTTTTTAAGGCCAATTAAGACTACTTAAAGGACGTATGAGGGGGTATTAAACTACTACATATAAAGCACGCTAAGACAGGGATACTCAATATTCTTGGCTGGAAGGTTGTGCTGTCACCATACAGAACCTGCCCAATTATTCTTTATTAGATTTTTATCAGTCCACGAAGTCCCATTTGTCTGACTTGGACATTAACTAAATGAGTGGAACCACACCAAGGCTATGGAGTAACAGGTGGTCTGCATTTGCACGCACTGACAAAGGGCCTACTCTTCTCCCTGGTGGTGGTGCTCTACTTCAATTATCACATTTCAGACAACTCTCATCATGTGTTTGCCTACTTCATAAACAAGCAGATCAATTCCTTCTTCTGTATTTTGTCTCCTCCATGAAAACTAAATAATCTGATTTATGTTTAGATATGATTGGAGGTATGTATCCTACAAATGAACCCCTCCCAGACTGACTTTAGAAGAAGTCTGGGATGACTAAGGGTCTCAGTGCTGGGAGCATTAGATTTAAATGGTTGAATTAAAATGTTATTACTCTTAAAAACAACTTTCATTTCTTTTATTTCAAATATTGTTGCAATGAGATTCTTCTCAAAAAAATGACCTCATCAGTCTGGGGTACAGTGGTAGTGTAAAACCCCAAGTGAGGTATAAGACCTCTTCCATCATGGGACATAAATTCAATATCCTCCAAACCAGTGTGATATATTGGGCTCATGCCACTCCAGGGAGTGTATTTAATAATGTTGCATAGATAAAAAGTCTCTGTTTTGGTATGCTGGGTAAGTTGTACACCATAGCTGGCAGGGCCAGCCCAACTCCTCCTGCGCAGTAGGTTTCACACACGCAAGGAGGCCAGAGGACCTTGGAGACCAGGGAGTGAGAGGGACAGAAGAGGACTCACTACAGAAGGAAGGACAGGGTTTTGTTAGGCAGGACTCAGCAATGCAAACCCAGGAGGAGAAGCAGGAGGAGCGGTGGGTCTTTCCACAACCTGCGGTCCCAGAAAAGGGTTCAGAGGATGAGCTAGCCCAGAAACCGTAACAGGAGAGGATCTCCCTCTTTTCAAAACATTTAATGTTCTGTAAAATTTAAACGCTCAACTCATAAGTCTGCTTAAATTTCAAATCAATAATTTGGGGGTCAGTTGGACTCTGTGAGCTGTACTATGAGCCACAACAGGCTCATAGTTAAAATGAAACTGAGCCTTGCCTCCTTCAAGAGCACAATAAAAATGAAGTTAAACGAAGTTTTGGTCCAGAGTGGAAAAAAGGTTGCCTCCACCTTAATAACTTTAGGTTTTAAACAGATCCCTTAGCGCATATGATACAACATAGATATTTATTTACATATGCATTCAACCAGGAGTCCAATTATTAATACATTATCTTTTGCTTCAACAAAACCTTTCCACTGACCCTACTTCAGCAAAAGGCCAGTGTTGGACTGCACTGAAGTGGTTTCAAACAGATCCTTAGAATAACCAGCACAATGTGAGCTGTAGTTATAAAAATGCTGAAAACTGACATAAGCTTTAAAGCCCAACAGGGTCCTAAACTTTGTAGCAATCTTGCAGTCAGTTAAAATAAAACAGAAAATGGGATTAGCAGAAAAAGGAATAAAGTATTAACACTTATTGTGATAAACTAGTTCCGTTACTGAAAACTGTTCCAACAACAGGTGTGAATGTGTGTTCATGCCATAAGCAAATACTTTTCTCTCCAAGCAGTTAAACTTCCGTTGCTTGAGCTATCTAAGAACCTGAATATTTTCCAATTCATACATAGATTGTCGTCCTGGTTCTTATGTCACTTATAGTGAAGTAATAAGGTTAGATGCAACAGATTTCCTCTGGTTCATGTGCTTTTGAGATCAGAAGATCCCTACAGTTCAAATACTATAAAACCTTTAATCTAACAATTATGGATATTGATCTGCATTTAACAATTCATATAACGAATAATTATTTGTTATTATTACTCATTATTCATGTAAGGAACACATGTGTCATAATAATGTCTCAATATTTAATAGCGACTAATGGAAATTGAGTTTAGTAATGTTTTGTCTTATGGGCATATGTGTATAGGAGTGCATATACAAATATCTTATTTTCTGTTAATTTTCTGACAGAGGTTAATTTGCAAAAGGCAAACGTGATTTCAAGAGTCAAGGTTCAGCTCAGCTTCCACTGATCCACTGACAGCAGAGATTAAAATCCTTCTGGAAGTGAATCGTAGCCTGAATAGACTATAATCTATTTATAGTCTGGTGGTCACACACCCAAAGCTATGTCTTGTTCTGTAGAGTATACTGGCCTGGTTCTTCTCGCACACAGTTGTAGATGAGATGTGGAGGTCTAAGGAAATACATCTGCATGAATGGAAAATTAAGCCCACGTGTCTTTCTAATATATTCTGTTACATTTTATAAACTTTAAATGGTCTCTATTGTAACATTTTACCATAGTGTTGCTAATATTACCCTGAACTAGGCTTCTGTCTTTAGCTGAAGTGTGACATTCTTTGCAGTTGTAATCCAGATTTCGAGGTTTGTAAAATAAGTTCATTACAGTAACAAAAAAGAAAGCATGGGAAAAGAGTGTAATCATAAATTCTACAAGGCAGATTTGTAAGATTCTATTTCTATTTATCAAAATAGCAGTTATCCTAAAATCTGTTAGAAACACCAGTATTTGGTTTTCTTTTTTGGTCAGGTAAGGATACATAACAAATTGTAATCTTGAGTTTATCACTTGCCATTGTGTGGCTGAAACATCTGGTCTGACAGCTGTAGCAAGAGTGGGTTTTTACTTGCTTGGTTTTGGTTGTTGGTTTTTTGTTGTTTTTTTTTTTTTCCCACCAGTTAAGCCCATTGCCTCCTGCCTTTGAGACACTCTGGTCTGTCAGGTAACCCCACTTTTATGTGGAGGAATACTTCGGGATCTGGTGTTTCCCCGACATATAAACATCCCTACAAAGTCATAGTATCACAGCCTGCGTTCAGAGGATGAATTCCCTAAGCATTAGCTTTTGCATCCAGTTGCAGATGCAAACCAAACACTGTGAGGTCAATTGGAGACCAGATGGGGTTTTCATTTACAAAGGAAATTTTTGGGACTGTTGCTTAGAGCTCTCCTTTCTCCTTTTGCTTATGTGGCTGCTGTGTATAATTCTCCAATTTAAAATCAAAGTCTTTTGTGCTTTAAAGCATAAGATTTTCCATGTGATGTGAAAAACAGAAGGACATTTCCAGGTGATTTTTTTTGATTGATATGGACTGCTGGTTAATAGTTTCAGACTGTAGAAGCCAAGGAAATAATCTGTCTGACCATAGATGTGATATTTCTAAAGAGCCCAGACACATCTCAGTTTTGGTGGTGTTTCATATGGTGTTCCCTTCCTCTCATGGTGTATAAGTGTTTTGGCTGGCGTGGGGTTTTTTTTTGGGGGAAGGGGTGGAGTGGGGTATTTTTGATGTTGTTTTGTTTTTTGGGGGGGATATTGTTTTGTTGTTTTGTTTTTGTTTGTTTTGTTGGGGTATTTTTTGTTTGTTTATTTGATGTGTATGTGTGTCTTTGGTTTGCTTTTTGTGTTCTACTCATTTTTTCATGTTACTTTTCCTACTGAAAGGAACCATGCCCAAAACCAGGTGCTTTCTGGTGGTGCAACAGATGACAAAGCAGTAAGAGGCACCGAAGGCTTGGGCAGATATTTTGGTATGGAGACAATATAGTACATTTGCAAGGGACTAAGTCCTATGGGTTGAATGACTATGCTGAGATATATAAAGACCATTGTGCCATTTTTGTTTGGCCCAGGATGAAATTGAGGGTAGATTTACAGGAGGTATATTTTTTAATTTCTGAAATATTGTCAATATAAACATATCCAGAAGATCTAATCTGTTATTAGGTCTGTTATCTACACTTACCAGAAATAAAAACTCATGCACAGAATTTTACAGATTTCCACTTTCTAAATTTATTTTCATATTTTAAAATGCTTTGCTTTTAAAAATGCTGTACTTTTCGTTTTAAAATATGGTTATTAAAAATATTTTCACTAAGAAAATATTTTTTTTTCTTAAATACTTTAAGACCTGCACTTTCAAGTCTCTCTTTGTGAAAATACCAGGAAAAAACGGGAAAGTTTTAAGTGGAAGTGGAAAATATTTCATAGTTCTATGTGTTTTCAAAAAAAACAAAGAAAAAGTAGTATCAGAGGTTGTTCATGGCCTCTTTTGGGGACTTTATGTAACTTCCTTCAAGGACATTTTCTGTAGAAATGAATAATCACATGTAATAATCCCATTTTAAGGCTGCCTGTGAACACATCTTGGCTGTAAAAACTGGATGCAAAGCATACGAATCTATGAAAATACAAATGAAAAAGGAAAAGAGATTCTTTCCAAATATTTACATATTTTTTTCATTTTTGATGATGCATGCATCTCCACTCCTCCCTCCCTCCCTCAGTGACTGTCCCAGGATGTATATTGGCTGGGAAGAAAGGAAGAGATTATAAAAGCATATCCTGTCCAAATTCCAAATTCCAAAATGAAAAGTCGCACTGAATGGACTGGCTGTAAGGATTATGATTAGTACTTCACATTTGAGCAGTAAAGACTATATTTGCTCCTAAGGTGAAATTCACCACTCCGTCAGAAGCCCAGCACAGGAATTGTATGCCATATACCTTCTTTTGAACTTGTAAGGCATGAGTGGTACTTAGGTTGACTTTGTGAGTGAGGTTGATTTTCACTCTGTAGTATAACTATTTATAGAGTAATAAGACTGAAATGTTTTGATAAGAGCATCTATTTGTAAATGGTGCAGCTCATTGAATGGATATGATAATGGAAGTTTAGCTTAAATAAGCTATATGTTTGCCATGCCTGCTGTTTTACTAAATAGTTCAATCTTATATGCAAAGGTAACTGAAACAAATGTATATCTAGTTCGTAGTATAATAAACAGAAAATTCTGAGTTTTGCTTCTTTTTTAAACCCATGTCAAACTGCAGAGTAAAATATGAGATTCCAGAGAAATAAAGTCTGCAACTTTTCATGGAAATGGCAAGGATATTAATGAAAAGTTCAGTAATTCGAAGTGTCTTACTTCAGAAGTCTTACCTGAGCGAGGATTGTCTGAGATTCACCCCTCCACTGAGGATGTGCCTAAGACCAACAGAGTGAGTCTACAAAAAGAGAAGCCACGGGCCTCACGGTGATTTAGATTAATACATGCAAAGCAATACACAATAGGCAGCTCTATGCTTATTAATTTAAATTCAATAATAGCTTTTTAATGCATGCATTTCTAGGTGATTAGCAACTACCATTGTCCTTAAAGACTGCACTGACATTGTGTGTTACGGTTACCCTCAAGCCAAATTGATTGCCCATCCATCTTGGGCTGCCTCAGGAGAACTTTTGGCTCTAAAGGAGTGTGACTGTCTCCTGCCCTTCGCAGTGTTTTTCAGGAAAGGGATGACTGGGGAGAAGAAAGACTTGTTCATTTCTTTAATCAGGTATTGTTGCCTCCTTCCTCAGTTATGGGGAGAGGGAAATTTTTTGAAAAAAAAAATTAAAATCTTTAGGCAGGAAAATAAAGAGACTGACTGGTCCACCTCCTCTTCTAGCCTTCAGCCCAGCCCCCTGTGTTTCATGGGATTTATTAAACGTTAAGGAGACTATTTTGTTAACAGACAGTCAGCATGTTATTTCCAAGGACATTCGCGTTGGTTCGCTCAAGGATGTCTGATTCCCAGTCCCATGCTGTGTCCATTAGACCACGATGCTTCTGACCCTTTGCTGGGAAAGGTCCCGGGGTACTGCTGGCCTGAAAGCAGACGCCAAATCCCAACTGCAGCAATAGCATTCTGCTCACCTAAATTCCACCTGCGGCTGCAATTGGATATGGTATTCTTCATTTCCGAGCCTGAACTCTTGTTTCTGTGTTACCATGTGCTGCTAAACAGCTGCTGTGTCCCCCCACTCCCTCCCCACAGGTGGCTGCGTTTGATAATGTCTCATGTAGGATCAATCTTGGTCCCATTGAAGTAAGTGGGAATTCTGCCAGCGTGTCCCAGCTCTGGTCCTGCATCCAGCTGGTAAAGCACTTCCAGCTCCTGCAGGAGAGGTGCTCTGCACAGGCTGGCTGATTATCCAGGTTCGTTAGCAGAGCAGAGGCAGGTGTCAGAGAGAAAGAAAGAAAGAAAAAGAAATCCTTCAGCTTCTTTCTGCCACTGCTCGCTTAGTAAGAGCTTAAACGCAGCGCTGTTTTGTGTGCATTCAGACAAACAAAAGCTAATTAAGCTGAAATCTGTCATTTTCTCTGGAAGGATTTAGCAGGGTCAAACTTCAAGACAATTAGTGATGAGTCTCGGGAAGAAGCACACGAGCTCTTCAGCAGTTGCTCAGAAACATTTCCAGAACTGATTGGCTTCCTGAGCGCTCTCTGCTCCACGCTTTCCAGTGCTTGGTGCCTCTTTTCAGGCCCTCAGAAACCAGAAGGGCTGTTAGCTGCGGAAGTCTGTGCTTAAAGTAAGAGGTATGAGGTAAAATCCGGCCCTTCATGATTCAAATGGCGGGAAGTGTTCTGGGATGTGTTCACACACAGAGACCATATGTACTGTGAAAACAAGCGACTGGGAGCTAACACCCTGTTCATAATCATTTATATTTCTGCACAGTAAAACATGGTGTAGAGGATACTTAGGGGTTCGTATATTTTGCACCACTGCGCCCATGTAGTTACCGTGTGGAATAATAACTGTATTGGTGCAGAATGACAGAATCTGCAGTTCCCAAGCACATTTCTGCAGGAATGCTCATCAAATACTGGACAAAAATGTACGTCATCTTACAGAGGACAATTTATGAAATGCTAATACACATTATCTCCCTCCCTGCTCTTGCTTGCAATTCTTTATAACAATTTGTAATAGAATATATAACGGAAAAAGTTAGCAAGCATTCTTAAGAGTTGCTAGATGAAACTGAAGTGTTGTTAAGACAGGAAATGACAAACCTTGACTCTATGGCCAAAGTTTGATTCTTTGCCTTGCAATAAAAATGTTAATGGCTACCATTATTTACATCTTCCAGGGTCACAACTACATTACATTACAATTACGTCTTTGAGTGTTAGATTCATTTCCACATACCAGAAAGAAAATCAGCAGCCAAAGATCAAGCTGCTCCTTTTCTGCTTCTCTCTTACAGGTAGGTGTGGTCCATAACTTCCTCCCAGGAAAACTTGGCTGTTGTTTTTCCACTCATAAAGAAAACAACCACAAACACTCAGTGCTTGGACTGTATCTGCTAACACATACTAGACTTGCTTCTCTCCATGATTGGGATTATTGACAGGGATTTTAAGTTGAGCACAAGTGTTGGCATGTGCAGCACTGAAACTGTTGTTTTAGCTTTGGAACTTGACAGCTTGGGCACATAGGAGGCTTTTTAAAAATACTCACATGAGAGTCACTGTCATTAAGGCTTATTATTTAAGGAAACACAGAATTTTGTTGTGGGATCAAAGTAATATATACTGTGGGTAATGCTGCGTTACAGGGAAGACCGATCACAGTATAAAATTGTTGCTCCCCTTAAGGGAAAGCCCTTAGATGTCAGCAGCTAAGGTAGACTTTGCTCCATTCCCCAAAGCACAGCAGGGGGCCAAAGCTTTTGGAAGAGCAGGTTTCCAGATAAGTAATAGGAAAGTTGCAGGAAACACTGATACTTCTCCTTTAACTGAGGAAAGACTATAAATTCCCTGCCTCTTAATCCGATGCAAGTCAATGTCCACAGTGTATCTTAATTTGTGTCTTCCAACATATTTTTAAGGTAAGGAAGGTAGAGTATGTGTGGTATACCTAGGGTAGACGAAGGGCATGGACTGAGCTCTGTGACAGCTACTTTAGCTAATGCCAAACAGGAAGATGTATCTATTACTGATAATTATGTAAAAAAAGGTACCACTGCTCCCACTTACGTGGGAAACAGTGATCTAGCCTTGATAATGTAAAATTGCAAATCTGGTGCCCATCCCTCTTCTGGTTCTCCATGTCTGTATCTGTCTAAGGCAGCAAAACCATTGGAGGCAAGGTGCGTGCTCAGAAAATCTGTTGGGACCTGAAAAAATTTCCTAAGTGACCCAAACAGGCTTTGTGACTGTGGCATACACAAGGATTTGTGGATTCATTTGAGTCAGTGGGGCACTGAGAGTAAACCCAACATGGCATGGTACAAGAAAGCTTACCAGCTACTTTTCTAGGCAACACAAGCAGGATTTCCAGTCACTGTTCTTAATCTAACCAGCTAAAATGGTTTGTTTTTTTTCTTTTCCTCCACTTTCCCAACACCTTTTCAGCTTTGTGTGGGCAGCCCAGTCATAAAATCCACAACAAAATATTTCATTCTGGAGACTAAGAAGCTAAAGCTCAGGAGCTGTGTCAGAGTGGCAGTGAGTCTTATTAAGGATCTAGCCCTAAATCACAAAGTTAACATTTGCGGTACAGAGAAATAAGTGAACTCTAAGCCTTAAGACAGTGGCTAGCAACCTAGCTATTGAATTAACTTTTTTCTGTGTGTATCTACCTTTTATTGCAAAGACAAATTCTGGATATGTTTGAGCTTCAGTTGAATGTTGCAGCATCATCTGCAGGATGTCACTAGATAAGGAGGAGTAGGATTGCTTCAATTAGATTGAAACCCAAGGTTTTAAGCAGGGAAAAAGTTACAGAATTTTTCAGTTTTCAGAATGTTCATATTTTTCTGTTTTAATGAAGTTGCGGACAAAGCCAAAAACCTGAGAATCTCTTTACCCAATATTAAGGCAGTTTCAGAAAGAGAGAGTGTGAGTCTCTTCTGACGTACTTCTTGTCCACACAGAAGGTAATGGAAGTAGAGAATATGCTGCCAGGTCAGAAAATCATAATTCTATTCTCATTTTGGATAGAATGGGCTACAAGTATGTTGCCCAAAACAGGCATATTACACCTTTCATTTCAAATTACTTTCTTTTGTGAAAAGAAAATCATAGAAGAACATGAATAACTAACAATCAACCCTTCTGAATCTGTATATTGGTTTCTTTGTCTCTTTCCCTTCCAGCTGGTAAGTATATTTATTTCCTGTTATACTTTTTGTCTTTCTTATTCCTGAGGGAATGGCATATTCTTACATGGAGCATGCTTCAAAGTGCATTCCTGACTATAGGATTTAAAACCTGGTGAAGAGGGTAACGATGTTTTATTTCACTTCATACAATCTAAACTCCATTTTGTAGAGGTGCCTTTATCTCAGGAATTCACAATTCACTTGTTGCATACTTTAGCTTCCCTTCTTGGTCCTTTTCGATGTCACTAAAGCAGCATATGAAAGTCCTCTATGATAAATGAAAACGCTCTGGAATATAAGTGGTAGGAAGCACATGCTATTTTACGCACTGATGCAACTCCATTCTGTTCCTATTAAAATAATTTTTTTCATCATGAGCGCTCTTGTCCTTTTTCTCCACACACGACACTAAATCTTCTGGGTTTTATTTGCTAGCTTTTGTTGTTTGCGTTATATGTTCTGCTTTTGTTTAGACTGTAAGGAGACCTTTTTTATTCATAACAGAATGTAGGATTACATTTATGGATAGAAGTTATTTGAAAGAGGAAAACATAATACTAAGAAACTGCCAAAATTTCAGACATAATATGGGAAGCTTGTTTTATGCAATGTGCAACCAGTTGGCTAAATGAAATGACAGGAACTCAAAGACCTGGAAAGTATATGTGGAAGACTGCTGTATATCTTATACTATATTGCATTTTGTCATACACCATGGTTTTTCAACAATGAATCTTTTTTCTTTGCATAATTCAGACTTACACTTAATCAAAAATCTGAACTTTGGCTGAGGCATATATATAAATAATTACAGTAACAGGAACTGTTTAAGAAACATGTTAACAGTAATACCTGTGTTAATAAAGTTGAGAAGATTTAAGGAAATCTTAGTCTAGAAGAAGTGACCAATATTTTAGCTACCACATCACCCTCTTTCACAGTGATGTGATACGTGATACCTGTAAGAGAGAGAAACCCAAAATACAGAATCTTGATCACATCTTTTTTGGGAACGGTGAGAGATGTATGCATGACTTCTAATGGCAGAACCTAGAACATATTAGGACAAGGTAAGTCCTAAATTAGCTGAGTGACTGTGACTAAGTTGTACTGTCATGAACATCACTGTTCCACTGTGGCAGAATGAATAAAAAATCTTTTGCTGAAATGAAAATAATAGCGATTTTTCCTTTCTCTTGATAAAGAACTAATGGAAAGGATAATGTGCTTTCTGGTTTATATTATTTTGGGAAAAATACATCTGTGAATGTGGTGAGTGTCTATTCAAAAAAAGATATAAGATACACAGATGTTGCAAATTTGTCCCTATGTCTTTGTAGATATTGTTGCAGGAGCACAATATTTAAAAGGAAAAAATAAAAATCTTTCAAAGCATTTTCTGAAATGTTGTTTTATAGCCCATGCACAAGGATCTTATTTTATTACAAAAGATATTCTATCAAAGGCTATTGGCAAAAGTCATCATTATCTGGCTGTGTCATTTGTAGCTTTACTTCCTATTGAAATATGGAATCCATCTGCTCACTGATCGCAGGATAACAGCCATCATTCCCACTTTCTTACCATAAATGATACATCTAAAAGTACCAGAAATGTGATGGAGTGCAATCTCAACCCGTGGTCATTCCTTTAAATCATTCATAGTTGACTTAATTTAGGCCAGGCTGATACGTCTCCAGCATATTGACTGAATTCCAGCTTCAGTAAACTCAGTCTGAACCACTCAAAATTTCCAAAGCATGCCTAAAAATCACATTGTCCTTTATTTATTTTCCCAATAGCCTATTTAAATTTGTGACCCACTTCAGTGCTGCGTTGGTACATTTGAATCGCAACCATGTGCTTTAGCTTACTGCTGAAAAGACAGCTTTGCTAAACCTTGAAATGATGGTATCAAGGAGTTTGAAGAACCGTAGCTATGAAATCTGGCACGCAAAAGAAGAAATCCATGACTTATCGACTGGTCACAGACTAAATGAATCTCTCGTTGGTATAGGTGATATAATAAGCAGTCAGGACTCAACTGTGAACAGGAAAGTTTCATAATCGTGCTGTGATTCATAGGTTATCTGAAACTTAGTCCCATAAATGGATTCATTCCACAACCATTAACTCTCTGTCCCTCCTCCTAACCAGTAATCCAACCTTGTTAGTAACCTAAACTCCAAAATTTTAAAAAGGTATTTTGGAGCTCTGAAGAGTCTTTTGGATGCGCCTGTCTCCAGCTTTAATTCTATTGACTGCCATCAATATAAGTTTATCCACTCTGCCTAGCCAAAATGTTTATTCAAAGTTTATTCACTTGAAAACCTTCTCCTGATGAACCCACCTATGAGGCACCAGTGAACATTATTCATTCACGAGTGGCACAGAAATCTGCTGAGCACAGCTGAGCGCTGCTACCTGTGGTTCCCTATTAACTGTACACAATCAATGATCCCTCAAACTCCACATCAAAATTGCCTAAACCATGTGTTGAGGATAAATGTCTAAAGATACGTCCTTTTATTATTCAAAATTCCTTCCAAATTAGTTATTTGAAGTTATTAAGAGAGCTAGTAAGATATAATAGACTTGAAATCCCTGTCCCCTGCTTTGCCAAAGAGAGCACTCTTCTTCAACCTTAATGCAGTATTTGTCAGCAAAGTACAAAATTATTTGTGCTACTGAAAGATTGCTGCTTTGTATATTCATCTAACCCATAATGCAGTACATGGGCACTGCCATAAATTCATTTTGCTTGAAAATGGAAAAAAAACATGCCCAGAGCTACACCGTTACTCCATGTGACTTGACCAGACACACTTTCACTGAATTATTTTAGAATCCCATTTTGCTGTCTGACCTGTGCTAAGTAGGACTCTATTAAGCGAGTTGTCTTGTTGAAATCTTTTGACCTCTCCATGATTAGTTAGGAGGTGATGTAAGCAGCATTGAAGAAATGGGTTGTAAGTCATAGTCTGACATTTTTCCTCACTAAGTAGCTTCTGCGTCAGAAAATAATTCAATTGATTAAAACGAAGCAGGTTCTGTTCTATACCAGCATTTGGAAAGGCTTGGGCAAGTTTCATCTAAACTTAAACCTATAGTTAACTCTGTAATTTCAAAAAGTGTAGTGGATACACCCGATTTTTGTTTGAAAGCTTCAAATGAAACTATGAAAACATAAATATAAAATAAAATAAAATAAAATAAAATAAAATAAAATAAAATAAAATAAAATAAAATAAAATCCTAGACTTTCTACCAAGTATTTTAAATATATTACTAAGTCACTCCTTTAATTTTGCAACTCCTTCTCTAGAAGACTTTTTAAATATGGTGTGCCTTACTATTTCGGTGTTTTTAGATGTCATCGAGTCTAAATATCAAACAGCTTCTGTGTTGCCTGGGATGAGCCAGGAAGAAGATGATAAAAAACAAACAAACCCCAAATTCTTATTTGTCGATCAAAGTGAAACTTGCTCTGAAATACCTTTTTCATGTGTTTGTTTATTTTTTTCTAAAAGCAATGATTTAGTGTTGAACACAGAATATTTCCATTTGCTTTGGAGTGTAAGAATAAGAATCCAGAGGAATTATTTGTTGATTTATATTAAGATATAGCCATAAACTGTGAATTCAGTGTTTCCAGGGAGCCTGGCTTCAAAGAAAAGACTTTCAGAACCATGGCATTAAACAATTGCTAGCATGATCATGAGGAATTGACAGAAATACTTTCCTTTTTCTTATTTCCAGCTAGAAAAACACTACTAAGCATCATTCCAATGCTTTGTGGAAACAGATGGTATGTGATAGTGAAAGACTATTTCAGACTAAAATATGCTCACTCCTTTTCCTTATCATTCTTATCATTTTTGCCAACTGTCCTTCATTATAGTAATTTGTGTGCATATTTTCTATGGAGTCATCTTTCAAAAACATAACCCAGACCTTTAACATTTTCTGTGCTTCTGTGCTGAATCAGATCAAACCTGGGTCACCAAGGGAAAGATGCTTGTATTTTCTGTGCGTGCATTTTGCCACCCTGTTCATATCATTTTAAAAATCTAGTTAAATCCACACAGACTGGTTTCATTTGTGCATTTAACCTCTGCAAAGGTAAGACCAATAAAGATCATATCCAACTGTCACTGTGTTAGATCAAGATCTCAGGCTAAACATATGGTACAGAAAGATTTAGGTATATAACCCTTGAATCTGGATTTGTGGCATAGAATTTCTGTTCTTACTTGGTAAAAGATGTGACTGTCAACAGTACAATTTTCTCAGCTTATATAGCTGGAAGTCTGGCATGGCAATATATCAGTATATATTATAAATAGAAAAAGACCAGACTTTAGTATGAACTCTCTTCAAATGACCATCAGTAACACAGAATAATTTAGTAATTAGACCTGTCTTTATCCAATATAGAACAATTTTACTAACTCCTACTATCCTTGCAGGAAAAATTCTGATTGACAGCAGAAGCTGCTTGTTTTCTGTGGGACAATATGGAATAGTAAAGTGCATTTCTGTTAATTTCCTCTGCTAGACACCTGAACGTCAGGAGACAAAGTATTATATCAGCATGAGTGGCGAATCTATTCTAGTATAGCAATTCCTGTGAAAATAAGAATCTCCCTCAAGGAAAATAAAAAAAAGAATTTTAAAAATATATTTAAAATGAAATTATTAATTTTTTTTATGTATCTTCCTTTCTTCTGCCATCTCTACCAAATCTCAGTACTGTGGTTATACTGATAACGCTAAAGAAAATATTAAGAAAAAGATCCGGTAAAAAAAAGGAACTAGGAGAACAAGAAAACAATTTTTTCCTTAAGGTTTGCTTTGCGCATTTAGATAGCCTGGATTTCTGCCACGTGTTATGCCCCTTGGAGGGTGGAGAGAGAGGGAGGATGTAGTAGAACAAGACTCAGTGTACTTGGAAAGGTAGCATTTTAGAGGAGGAAATGGAAAATTCTGCTTTCCAAAGGGAGTCACATTTCGTATTCATTGTATTGACGTGCCATAATAAACAGCAAAATCTTTCCTTTACTGATACGTGTATGGCTTTTCAGGCTGATTTTTACAACATGGGAAAGCTTCTTATTTGAGGATAATTAATCTCACTCACAGATTTTTTATAGATCACAGGTTTTTTTTCTCTATTTCATGTTATTAATGTAGATTCCATCTTCCACTGTGGACTTATACTAACTTGAGTAACTATTTAGATAACCCTCAAAGGCAATACTTTCCTGCAGACATTTGACTGTTGTGGTATGAATTATTAAAACAATTTACTTTAGGAAAATGTAAAAATAAAGCACATTTCTGAAAGAGGAGAGGTTTTCATTCCCATGATGTCTCAGAATTTATTTGCCTATTAACGATTCCATAATAACCTAACTGGTCATATTGCATTCCCAATTCATCCAATAACTTTTTCGAAAGTTGGAAGGCTAATTGCAAAAGTGATTATTTATAATATCTGAGTGCTTTATTCAGGGGACCCATTAAAAGCATAAACAGTGGGGACAGAGAAAGGTTACAACTGTTTTAATGAAAAGAAACATAAGAAAGTTTTATACAAATATCACTCCTAAACTTGTCCAGATTTTAAATAAAGACTTCTAATGAAAAGAATGTTTTCCTTCAGAGAATCTAGTATGTTTTATACTAACTAAAATAGACTATTTTACTCCCAATATAATGATTCCATTTTACTTGCCAGTGTTGTTGTCAAGATTTTCTTGTGGTGTTCCCAAAATCAAATGTTTTCTGAAAGCCATGCTGTTTAGTGAATTAGTGAGAATTTCAACTTATACTTTTTAAAAGAAAAGCCCCCAAAACCAGTACTCCAACTTCAAGTGATTTGTGGTGGGTTTTCTTTAAAGAATTGTTACTGGTAGATCAATCTGGTAACTGTCTGGGATCAGATTTTTTTACATTAACACTGGTACCAATCTGCTTTTAGACAAATATAGCATCTCTGAGGGCCAGCAGGACAAGTGGCATCATACACCGTCTGCCGTTCCCTTGTGCAGACTGAATTATCCAAAAGTATTTTATTTGCCGCAGCCATGATTCATGGTGTTAAATTATGAACTCTTTCAGGAAAAAATAGTTTTTGTTTTCACATGTTTTCACTTTTTACATGGTGTTTTTAAAAAAACCCAAAACCAAAAACAAAAAAAAAACGAGACCAAACCAACTGCTAGATTCTCATACGAATTGTTCCCAAAAAGGCAGGTAACACTTTTGATTAGTTGTTTGTTTGGTTTTTTTTTTGTTAAAATATGATCTTTCATTAAGACAGAAATGCTCTGCTATTCAGTTTCAAACTATTCCAGATTTAGTTTCACAAAATGTGATTTTAGATGGAAAGAGAAAAAAAAGAAAAGGCTGTTTAACCCTCTTTTTTTTGTGCATAGTGGCCTTACGCACTAATATAATGACATTGTGCAGGGATGAGTCCTAGGTTTAATCTGCCTGCAACAGACTGATTTTGCATATCTTCAGAGCAGGAAAGATTATTTAGAAATCTGAATATTTCATATCCCATGTTAATGCCCTATATGCACACTCAGTTCAGACTAATGCTTGAAATCGTCCTCTGAGACAAGATCCTGAAGGTTTAATTTCCAAAGTGTTATTTTAATACAGTTTTAAGTTTTGCAGCTTTTGTGAAGTTTTGTTTTCCTTTCTAATGAAGAAAAAGTTGTGAACAGTATCATGAGAAATTATTCAAATCCCCTAATGGAATCAATCGTATTTTGGGGTATTCAGTGACTCTACGGTATTTGTATAGTGAATCAATGTTTTCCTAATAGATAAGATCATGTTCGTGCAGTTTGCTACAGCTTTTCCTTTATTTAACTAATACTCTAATTTTTATATCACTTGCAGTTCTAAATGATGATATTTCTCACTTCTGCCTTTCACTTCTCAGCCTTTGGACAATATTCAACCTGAGATATTGTATGAGCAAGTCACTCTTTTACTTCTCAGTGCCAGCTCTGCGCTGTGTCAATAGACAGAAATGAGGGGTATATGGAGACGGGGAGGGAACAGAAACTTCTGTGGATGGACTTGGGACATTGCCTGAGAGTGGTAAGCCATATCTACAGCACATATGTCTAAATGCTTTACACTAGACACTTCAAGCTCCCTGCACCAAATTGCACTGTGATTGCAGCTATGGCTACATTTGTAAAATGATCAAGACTATGGCATGTAATGCCAGTGGGAATGTAGGTCTGATCTGAATGAGGATCCACATCTGGAATGTAGATGCCCTCCTGCGGAGTTAGGTAGCCCAGACATCTGTATCTGGATACATCCTGGAGCAAAAACATACCCTTACATAGGGAACAGTGCTACGTCTTGACCTTGGAAACATTCATTATGGCTGGAAAGGGATTTTTTAGACAGAATTTTCTTACCAGCTCTAATTTTTAGTTGATGGGTAAGGCAGGGGATAGCTTGTGTTTGATGTGGTGAAGAGGAAGCCAGGGCAAAACTCTCCACTGAGCTCCTCCTGGGAGACCAGGAACGAATTACATGTGACAGATGTTAGTCACTTAATGAATAATTGGGAGGGCCTCAGATACAACAGTGATGAGAGCACTGTAAGAACCCATGGAGAATATAATCATGATGGTTAACAAAAGACGGGGGGAGTGTTCAGCTTCAGACCAACATGCCAAGGACGTGATCTAAGTTGTTAAACAGGCTAAAATATCAACAGATCAAGCTGAGCGAGGCTGAGACATAATGTCATCTTTCAAATTGCAGATTTGGGACTGAATTTGCACTTAAAATAACAGTTTGATACACGTCCCACTGAAGTCTGTGGCAAGCTGCCAACTGACCTCAGTGGGAAAAGACTTAGGCCAGAAGCTACTGGGTAAGTAGGATTCGCAAAGTGCTGAATTGGTACTTTGGAAACAAAATTCACAGTTTGCATGCCAGAGAGCGCCAGGGAAAAAAATAAAACAGACCCACAGATAGCTGAACCAAATGATAAAGGATAACATACAACTCGGGATGAAGAGTCAACAACAGCAGGTAGTTGAAGATAAGATAAAAAAAGATGGACTAGTGAAAGAGAATGGAACCAACATGTACCTGTAAGAGAAGGGATTTGGTCTCCAACCAGTCAAGTGACACAGCAAATATGTTCTGGCTGCTGACAGTGGGAATCTGGTGCTGGGACAGCCCTGCAGAGGATAGGTTGAATGGAATATTAAAACCAATATATTCTACTTATTTCTCTTAACGTGGGCATGGATGAGAATCAAAAATATGCAACTTTGGAAGGGAACCCTTTACTCTTGTGGACTGTAGGATTAACCAGAGTAACCAACTATGAATTCAGAATAAAACATTTTTCTACCTCAAAGAGTGGATAGAGCAAGACAGGGTCTGGAAGCAACTGTAATACTGAAGAAAACACCAATACAAAACCAAAAGAATTCATCCATTTTGTGAAGAAGACAAAGTGCTAATGTGAAACGGAGATCCTGCACTGATTTCGTCTAATGATATGACCTGCATTTGGAGGAAATCAGCAATAATAGAAATAACCTCAATGTCCTGACTAAATAACAAATGACATCTAATGTGATTTGATTGAACAGTTTAAATTAAAACATCACATTCCCAACAATTTGTGCTTCTCTGAATGAATGCAATAGGAAATTGTCACAATGGATCTGCCCTGAAACACAGAACCATGAATGGAAATCACCCAGAACATTGCCATTGTTATTGCCCATGGTAGGCATTAGCTTCTTGACTTTGATGTGTGTTTGAGGTCTTCAGCTTATTAGCTTCCATTGCATACAAGTGCCAAAGCATTCCTAACATCAGCTTTTCATGGAAATCTCACTGGTATGTGTGATCGCTGGAGCATGGATCACCCACCACTGGAGCGTGTAATAAGGTAGCTGGAGCTCGTGGAGCTCCATGCTGACCCAATTGGTACATCAGGATGGCACCACAAGCTTATTAGCTCTAGCAGCATGACTGTGACAGTTGTATTTACTCCACTTTGGGGACCAGAGCCCTTGATCTGGGTCTCCTCTTTCATCAGAAGTGGGCTAGCGCAGAATTTTGCCCATATAAGAAACACATGTTCCTATTGAGCTGCTTTTTTATTAGAACCAAAATGAATAGTTGCTTGTAATGTTACTTATGGTGCTAGTAATGGCAAATTTAACATTCAAAATTTTGAATTTAACAGATCCCAAATTTTTTTCCCCCTGCAGGAAGCTCAGACTTTTTGAGTGCAGGTTAGGGTTGTTTTTTTTTCCCAACTTTATTTTAGAAGAAAGTTTGTTAGCATTTGTGGTAAACTGAATACTGAAAAAAACTGTTGTGTCCAAAATATAAGTAATTAATTCAAAAAGAATACTTCATTTCCAACATATACCTGACATGTACATTCACCTCGCTTCTCTTAATATATATATCTGAAATCAAATGTCTTACTGACTTGAAAAATGTTTTCCTTTGAAACCAATGCTTCTGTTTTTTTAATATTTTAATATTTAATGTCAGTTCTTTTTTGTCATTACCTAGGACGGCACAAATCTACAACATGCTTTAATCCAAAAAATACTTTTTTAATGTTTCTTTTCTGTCTGAATCTAGATGGGATCGGCAATAGCAGAATCGTCATTAACAGAGTTTGTTCTACAGAGGTGACCTGAGCTCTACAGGGTTCAAACTTGTCTGTGACTGCCTGTTTGGTTTCTATGAACTGAGTTGTCTGCTTGTCATCGATCGGAGTTTCTGTGGGCAAACAGGGAGGAGAAAAAAAAAAAACAAGAAAAAAAAGCATTTTTTTTTTTTTCCATTTTGGGTGAGCTAACATCAGTTGAAATTGAGGCATCTTTTCCTATAGTTGTTAGAATATCAGATCTGTTTTTATAAATCTGAAGTACAGAAACATGATAGACATGGCAGATAACAAGGTGAAGGATCTGAGGCTTAACCAATTGCTCCCTGATGTCAAACTGAGAATCAGCAGAAATAATCATTTTGGCATCAGACAGGAAAAGTCAAAGGTCAGGATTTAATGCCATCACAGAAGGATTCTTCAAATAAGTCAAGCAGGTGCTTACTAAAGCATGATTATTTGTTGTGTTTAGGGATTCAGAGCGCAGCATGATGCGAATGGGAATGTAAAGTCTCTATGGAAAAACTTGGAGAGCTGTCTTATCTGAAAAATCTTTCCCACAATCATTTCTTCACTTGAACAAGTCCATAGAAAGTAAGTGGGTAGACTTCTCCTCTTTTTGACTTTTCTTCTCCTCAGCTAATAAGATTTGCATCCAAAGGATATAATTATTTGCAATCGAATAAAAAAACAATGTTCAAGTTCACTTACTAGTGGATGTGCTGGCGAACAGCAAATGCAAAATTGCCCAAGAGCCAGCCTGTTAGAGCAGAAGCAATGTCTTAATTATTGTTGTGGTGTGCAATATCAAAATGTGACTCCTGATGCCTCCTGTTGCTGAGGATGCTCAGCTGCAGAGCACCAGCAAGTCTGTTGGCTGGATTACTATCACCTCCACCACCCAAGAAGGTGTCTCTTTGTCCAGTCCTGCTTCTTATCAGTGGACACATTAGTGTCAAGTTAAGCAGAAGGTTGGATGAAGTCCCTGAATTTACAGGTCCATGCTTAGGATGCTAGTTCCAGCAGAATCTCAGAATCTCAGTTGTCAACTTGATAATCTAATCAAATAATCACCTCTTGTAAGTCTTCTAAGTATCTGCACTCCTTTGATAGCTACAAAAGATGTGAGCTTGCTACATTTACTTAATTCAAAAAACTGTTACCATGTGTTTCCCAGAAGATCTTAATAAATTTGACTGTAAGGAGTATTGAGAGAAATCAAACAGAAGAGTGGAAATGAACTCAGTTCATGCAGTATAATTTATCTATGTCTGATACCTGTCTTCATGCTTTCAATCAAAGAAAATACAATGGTCAAAGAGAAATGCCATTTCTTGAGGGTTAGGGGTAATGAAAAAGCAGAGCTATCTCAGGTTAAAACTAGTTAGAGTATTAAACATCAAGTCTGATACTAATACACTGTTGTTCAACGATGAAATTTTGCATATGATGTACTTATGAAGTTGTCCCTCATCCCACAGAGTGCTTTGGAGAGGGGGGAGGACAGCCTGAGACTGCTTCTACAGGACAGGATAAGCTTTTGAGAACAGAGTAAGAAAGCTTTCATCATGCTGTTGATTACATCTTGACAGTTCCCCTGATTCCCTTCCCCAGCCTTATAACACAAATTTGTATGTGTATGTCTATGAGTGTGTGCAACCTGTGTGATTAGCTGGAGACTTCAGAAGTTGAACTTTTTGCCACCACTTGGAGAAAGTATCAAATTCATTGCTCCTCCAAAGTCTAATCCCGTTGGAGATAATGTAACAAATATAACAAATTCCCTTTAAATGCAATAGGAGCAAAATACAAACTCAGAGTATCTCAATATCTAGTGCATTGAATGCTAGGAGGTTAAGAGGGGAGAAAGTGAGAGTACAGAGACAGCAATTGGAAAGTTAAATAGAGAGTGAGACTGCTACAGGAAGCATTGACCATGCGATCAACCTTGTCCTCATACTTTTTAACAATTGTAATTTGGGTATTTGAATGCTTACTATAAGGTTTCTATTTTTTCTTTAAACTTTTTTCCTATATTTTTGCTTTATCTTCCTCACCCCTACCCCCTTACAGCATATTTAATGCACACTGTAGACCAAGGGATGAATTTGCAGGAGGACTTGATCATCTGCTGCTGTTGACACTAACTGGAGGGTTTAGGTGCTTTGGAAATGAAGTTCCCACTGGATTCCAATTATAAAATAAAATATAAGTTTCCTGTTTGCCATGAGCTAAGCAAGGAAGTCTCCTGGTTTCTTGTCATGGTTTGCTGTGTTGTGGATGTGAGACACCCAAGTTGGAGCTGCTGTAATCCATTGCATGAAATGAGTCATCAGGTTAAGGGACGAATATAATAGCAGAGGAACTGCTTTAACACAATAGATCAATAATCCATTTTATCCAGCATCTTGTCTCAATTCTGGATACTTCAGAGGAAGGTGTTAAACCCACTTAGTGCATGTGATATTATACCATAGGGGATATTTCTTCCTTACCCCATCTGGTGATCAATTTATACCCTGAGGCTTACGGATTGAATTCACATTGTAACTATTCAATACGTTCATTTTCAAGACCCAGAAAATGTATGTTTCTAACTGTTGCTACATCTGACTACCAGATACAGCATGGCTGTCGTTTGAAGTAAACTTCCTATACTGTTTTGCTTANAAAAAAGTTACCAAAAATCAAAATGCAGCCAGGCAAACAATAAAAACAAAGCAAAGAAACAAACAAACAAACAAAAATGCAGCCAAAAAGGAGAAATATAAGAATGGATAAAAAAAAACAAAACAAAAAAAACCCCTAACAAACAAAAAGAAAACCAAACCAAACCAAACCAAAACCAAAAAACCCCAACTTATATGCTAATTTTTTACCAGTATTTTCACTTATATTTGAACAAAATTGCAGCTACTCTAAAACATCACTTTGTCTGGGTACCAATGCCAAGATAATTTCCAAGGATTTCAAGCTGAAACTCTGAATAGTGCTTTTTTAGCTAAGTAAGTGTGACACTGTAAAGTTTACTTATGCATGTTTCCACTACTTAAAAGAAGAATAAAGGTTAAATGTTACTGAAGATGTTCAACTTATTGGGTGGAATCAGGATGTACAATGTTAATTTTTTCTCATGATTCTAGGGCCAAAAATTCAGCAAACTGTTGTAGTTAAGGGTACAATCTGCTCAAAGGTCTTCCTTCCTTTGTTCTTTGTGGCTAAGATTTTCAAAGGAGTGGAAGGATGATTGCGATCTAGTTCCATTCAATTCCATCAGTAAGTGGTTCCCAGGTCCTAACACAGCTTTTGAAAAGACTGCTCCTTAGTTTATCTACAAGGATGTATTCCCAAACCCCACATCAGTTTTCATTGTTACAATTTACTGTCACACTTGTCCTAAGAGTGGGCTCTAAACCAGTTTTCCGATACGTGGGAAATTTCGACATGTTGACATTTGTTTTCCTCTGAATCGTTACAAAATATCAAACACTTCAAAACTTGTCAAACAAAATATTCTGAAATATTTCTGGTTTGACCTTATTAAAATGTTCTAAGGCAGATTCTATTTTAAAGGTTATTTACCAAGGTAAATCAAGCATTCTGATTATTTCCTCAAAAAAAAAAGGTTGATAAAAATGTCATTTTCCTCTGAAATTTTCAAGCTCATTTAGTCAATGGTTTTGCTGGAAAACTGCTCCTTTTGAAAAAAATAATGCCTAGCTTTTCTGTGACTGATCATTGCAGTCTTGGACTGTCAAACTATGAGGAAAAACTATAAATTTATATCGCTACTGCCATGGATGTTTTTATTAAAATACAGATCACTTGAAAATTGACTAATCAATCGTAAATCTTAATGCTCACTTCCAGTAACATAAGCAGGACCTGACTCTCCTTTCTTAGCAGTTTCATAAAGTAGTAATGTTGCTGATATCCAGTATGGTTTGAAACTAAAAGTATTCTGCATTTATCTGAATTGTTGAAACGTTAGTTCCAATTCCACTGAAAAAGAAAACCTGTGCCAAAACATAAAACCTTTCAGATAATTGCAGGATTTTTTTATTTTTTTTTTCAGGACTATTGTTCTTCAAGTGGCATGTGAAAATTTAATTATTTTTAAGGCTTCTATTCTTTATGGTGTAATCCATTTTCTTCATCCCAGCACAACCCCCAGTGACATTACTAGGAATGAGGTATGAAAAGTATGAAAAGATGAGAAATTTGCCCTCAAGCCCAACAACAAGGTTTTAATCAACAAGTAAAAGGTGTATGAGGTCCCACTGCATTGAAAAGGAATTACACAAATGGAAGAACTTTGCCCTTAGAGCACAAAGTACCACAAAGGCGCGTGTTAAAGGAGGCAAGATTTTCAGGAGCAATCCGTACAGGGCTAACACAACTTTTGCTGAAAGCAAAACAAGCAGGTTTGACCATAATCTCTCATGTCCTTTCCTAATAGCAAAGTGTCAAAACTAAAAAACATGGCCTGAATGTCTCCATATTTCATGGACCCAGAGTTTATCTTTGCATTCTAACAGTAACTTAGACCAAGCCTTCTAAAATTGCCATGCATTTTCTTGAAGGCGAATAAGTTACAGATGATGTGTTACATACTAGAGCATTCCCACATGAAGTTAAACAATACTCTCCACGGCACCCAGTTGTGCCATTTGCAGTTGGTCTTACCTTGAAAATGCAGATTGCTCACCAAGAGGCGTTTCTGATCATTCAAGTCTGGGCAAAATCTCACATGATCCAGAGGGTGCATGTTTGATTTATGTCTGAGATACTCTTTTACACTCCATTACTCACACACTTTAATTGCAAAACACTGCATAAACATATGTGTTGGAGGACAAGACTTGTTTACTACACAGTCCAAAGGGGAAGCATCAGGTTTTCTGGATTGATATTTAGTACTTGAACAAGGAAAAATGTTGTGTCAAAGCCAAGGATCTGGAATGACTGTCAACTGGTGTCATCTTTGCTCTGGCTTTCAGTCACTTTCTGTAATTAGATATTAAATTTTGTGTGGGCTACACTTTATACTGCAAGCATATCAGCTCTATTAAATAAAATACAATCCAGGGGGAAATGAAGAGAGCATAGATATTGTGGCCAGCTTTGAAATCAGATGTTGTAACTAAAAGTCTTCATATTTTTATCATTTTTTCTTTTCTTTTCTTTTTTTTTTTCTTTTTTTTTTTTTCATGAATGATGAAATTCAAATAGTTCCTGGAGATTGCTGACTCAGTCAGAAAGCTACTGAATTATGTTCTTCAGTCTGGTGAATCAGTAGATGAGGATTAATGGTTCTGTAAGATCTTCAAAGTTTGACTTCCAGCTGATAATATTTTATTGCTGTATCTGCTGACTCAGCTAAAAGAAAGTTCCTGGTTTGAGTCTCAGAGTTAGACATTTAAATACGCATTTTAAATTAATTAAATTAAGATCCTATTGCTACCTTGTGATTCTAAACTTTCAAGGTGGAAGCTTTAAATTAAAAATCTAAAGGGAAATCAGATTTATTCCCTTTGCTGTCTCAGTCTCAGTCCTTTAAGTTCTTACTAACCTACCTAGTTTGAGGCTGAGAGTGCTCAAACCTGAAACTTAAATATCTTTAACAACATTCTGCCTGTAGTATACCAGTATATGATATGTCTGTACTCTATCATAGAGTAGGGTTTTTTTTAAAGAAAAAAAAGCTCAGTCATTTCCAGAGAAGACATTCGATGCTTAACTTGTAGTAACTCTTACAAAAAAACTAGAAAACACTGTTGTAACCATTTGCTTTTCCAAACTTCTCTGTGCACTATAAAGGTTTAAGTACATACAGCTCTATCTGAACTAGCTGCTTTTCATCACCTAGATATAACCAGGGAACAGAGGCAGAGAAAAAATAAGATGAAATTTACTGTAGATCTGGTTGTGAAACAAAGACAAAAGCAGGGCTAATAAAATATTGGAGCCAAAATCCACAAAATCAGGAGTTTACACCACAGAAAATCTGACCCCTAATTTACATCATTAAATAGTGTACAGTTTGCTTCCATTGGTCCCACATCACAATCCTATTTTTCTTCCTTTCTGATTTGTTATTGTTATTAGTTGTTACTCTTACTATTATTGCTATTAACTCTCTATAACAATGATTGACCTTAAATGAACTCCAGAAAAGGACTTCTGAAACTCAGGTTCAGTGTAATGAAGTGGTATTTTAATTCACTTGCTTTCCTGAGATATTTGAGTTTATCAAATAGTTAGATTTTACTTACTTGCTTGTTCATTTACTTATTTAATCTAATAATTCATTTATTTATTTAATCTGCAGGACTATGGTCTTATTAATATCATGGAAACATGGTGGGTTTCTATGACTGGAGTGTTGGAATGGAAAGATACAGGCTCTTCAGGAAGGACAGGGAGGGGAGACAAGGAGGGGGTTTTGCCCTCTATGTCAGTGACCAGCTGGAGTGCATGGAGATCTGCCTGGGGATGGATGAGGAGCCGACGGAGAGTTTATGGGTCAGGATTAAAGGGAGGGCAGGGTCAGGTGATGTTACAGTGGTGGTTCTGTTACAGGCCATCTGGCCAGGAAAACCAAGTGAGTGAGGCCCTCTATAGACAGATAGGAGTAGTCTCATGTTCACAAGCCCTGGTTCTCATGGGGGACTTCAACCACCCTGGTATCTGTTGGAGGGACAACACAGCAGGGCATAAGCAATCCAGGAGGTTCCTGGAATGTGTTGATGATAACTTACTTCTCCAAGTGAAAGAGGAGCCAATGAGGAGCGGTGTTATGCTGGACCTTATTCTCACCAACAAGGATGGGCTGGTGGGAAATATGAAGCTCAAGGGCAGCCTTGGCTGTAGACATAATGAAATGGTGGAGTTCAAGATCCTTAGGGCAGGGACGAGTGCACGCAGCAAGCTCACTGCCTTGGACTTCAGGAGAGAAGACTTCGGTGTCTTCAGAGATCTGCTTGGTAGAGTACCATGGGATACAGCCCTGGAGGGAAGAGGGGCTGAAGAAAGCTGGTTAGTATTCAAGGATCACCTCCTCCAAGCTCAGGAGTGGAGTATCCCAACAAAGAAGAAGTCAGGCAAAAAAGCCAGGAGGCCTGCATGGATGGACGAGGAGTTCCTGGACACACTCAAAAGCAAAAAGTATGCCTACAGAGGGTGGAAGCAAGGACAGAAGGACAGGTAGCCTAGGAGGAATACAGAGAAACTGTCTGAGCAGCCAGGGACCGGGTTAGACAAGCTAAAGCCCAGATAGAATTAAATCTGGACGAGGACATCAAGGGCAACACAAAAAAACCCTTCTGTAATTATGTCAATGATAAAAGGGAGACTAGGGAAGATGTGGGCCCACGCAGGAAGGAAACAGGAGACCTGGTCACCCAAGATATGGAGAAGGCTAAGGCATTCATGACTTTTTTTCCTCAGCCTTCACTAGCAAGGGCTCTAATCACACCACCCAAGTCATAGGTGGCAAAGACAGAGTTTAAGAGAATGAAGAACTGCCGCCCACTGTAGGTGAAGATCAAGTACAAGGCCATCTAAGGAACCTGAAGGGACACAAGCTCATGGGACCTGATGAAATCCATCTGCAGGTTCTGAGGGAACTGGCAGATGAACTTGCTATGAATGAACTATTCATCCTATTTGTGAAGTCATGGCAGTCCTGTGAAGTTCCCACCGACTGAAAAAGGGGAAACACAATGCCCATTTTTAAACAGGAAAAAAAGGCAGACACAGGGGACTACAGGCCAGTCAGTCTCACCTCTGTGTCCAGCAAGATCATGGAGCGGATCCTCCTGGAAATTATACTAAGGCACATGGAAAACAAGGAGGTGATCAGTGACAGCAAACATGGCTTCACTAAAGACAAAACATGTCTTACAAATTTGGTGACCTTCTATGACGGGGCTGCAGCATTAGTGGATAAGAGGAGAGTAACTGACATCATCTACCTGGCCTTGTGCGAAGTATTCAACACTGTCCTGCACACATTCTTATCTCTAAATTGTAGAGACATGGATTTGATGGATGGACCAATTTGTGGATGGTCGAACTCAAAGGGTTGCAGTCAACAGCTCGATGTCCAAGTGGAGACCAGCGACAAGAGGCATTCCTCAGGGGTTGGTACCAGGACTGGTGCTGTTTAACATCTTTGTTGGCAACATGGACAGTGAGATTGAGTGCACTCTCATCAAGTTTGTTAATGACACCAAGCTGTGTGGAGCGGTCAACAAGATGGAGGGAAGGGATGCCTTCCAGAACGACCTTGACAGGCTTAGGAGGTGGGCCTGTGTGAACGTCGTGAGGGTCAACAAGGCCAAATGCATGGTCCTCCATGTGGGTCGGGGTAGCCCCAAGCACAAATACAGGCTGGTCAGAAAATGGATTGAGAGCAGCCCTGAGGAGAAGGACTTGGGAGTGATGGTTGATGAGAAGCTCAATGTGAGCCACCAATGTGCACTTGCAGTCCAGAAATCCAACTGTATCCAGGCTGCATCAAAAGGAACGTGGCCAGCAGGTCAAGGGAGGTGATTCTGCCCCTCTGCTCTGCTCTGGTGAGACCCCATCTGGAGTACTGTGTCCAGCTCTGGGGCCCTATCATGGTTTGGGCCAGAAGGGCCAATGAGATAGACGGTCTCCCCCACCTCTCTCTTCAAAGAGAGGAGAGAGAGAGAGATAAAGAGATATATGAGTTTAGAAGAAAACTAAACTACTTTAATGAGAATATTAATAAATTAATAAAATAATAACAATAAATAACGAAATATATGCAATATAGACAAAACCATATCAAGCTCCCAGGATGATGATCACGTCACCAGCAGTGACAGGGAAAGTCCCAGACTGGACTCAGCAATGGATGAGAGCTGGATTCCGGAGCTGGATTCCAAATCTGGATTCAGGAATGCTCAGATCTGGATCAAAGGCAGATGAACAGGCAGAGTCCGCCTTGGACGCCCTCTTTTGAAAAAAGAAGCCTGACCCCTTTGATCCCTCAGGTTTTATACTGACCGCGATCCAGATGGCATGGAATAACCTGTTGGTCAGTTTTGGGTCCTTTCCAGCCCAAATCATTCTATGATTCTATGATTATGCTTTTAACAGGTATGGAAAAGAGATATTGTGACTGACTGTAATATTTACAAAATTCTTTAATAAATATATGGGAAGTGCTGGAAGAAGACAATAGGAAAGGTGAGAGAGAACTGCAGAGAAAGGCTGAGACAGTTCTTACTTTTTAATAAGCCTCACAAATCACATAATATCCCTTAAACAATAGTTACACCTTGGACTCCCGTCGAGCCCACCTCACCATTGATATTGCAAGCGTGATACCTCTTATCCATTTATTAACCTCTCCATTTTATGATCTGTTAGTCATAGATGCACATCTGCTTCACAGACCATAACACCACCACCTGCCTAAACATCTTAAAAGCAAGGTGACTAAGTACATAAGCAGGACACGTGCTACCCAGCAATGGAGAGTGTATCCTGGTGGTACAACCAGCAGAGCAGCAATAGCTTCAGCTGCTCATATGGTGCACACTTGTGATCGACTGGCATGGGGCTTGGCTGAATAGTGAGAAAATCTCAGGTTCAAACAGTTGCAAATTATTTAAAGGAAATAGGGGTGTGAATTTGTTATGTGATCATGTAATGGAAGAGCCTCTCACAATACATATGTGCAAGCCCCAGGGTCAAGGTTGTGAACACTAAGCCTGAATCTCTGTTCTTTCATGGAGCAGTGCTATACTGTAGCTTTCCCCTCAGTAAAAATAAACTCTCTAAAAGTTCAAATGAGTTCTTCTGTTTAAAGCTCAGGGGAGATAGCTTTGGTGTCCTGAATATTCTTGCGATCAACCAGTTCTGTAAAGGAATGCCTTCTAGCTTTGAATGCATTTCGAGTGCCTCTGTCCCACCTCTACTTCCTCAGATACTCCAAAAAAGCCAGCCTTTGCTCCGATTTTGCTAGGAGACAGTCCTAGGAAACAGCTCCTTGACAGCCATGCATTGGAAATAACCTGTCTGTTGCCTTTTCATTTATTTGTTTGCTTAGAATAGGTGTCCCCTGAAATAGCATTATGTTTTTTCTTATATATGATAAGTTGAATTAATAATAGAATCATAGAATCATAGAATGGTTTGTGTTGGAAAGGACCTTAAAGATCATCTAGTTCCAACCCCCCTGCCATGGGCAGGGACATCTCCAACTAGACGAGGTTACTCAAAGCCCCATCCAAACTGGCCTAGAACACCTCCAGGGATGGGGCATCCAGAACTTCTCTGGGCAACCTGGGCAAGTGTCTCACCACCCTCACTGTAAAAAAATTTCTTCCTAATATCTAATCTAAATCTCCCCTCTTCCAGTTTAAAACAGTTACCCCTTGTCCTAATGCTTCACTCCCTGATCAAGAGTCCCTCTCCATCTTTCCTGTAGGCCCCACTGAAGTACTGGAAGGCTGCTAGAAGGTCTCCCTGGAGCCTTTTCTTTTCCGAGTTGAACAACGCCAACTCCTCAGCCTGAATATGAGGAACGTTTCTCTCCATATTCCTTTTTTTTTCAGATGACAGTATTGATCAAAAGCTAGAGAGTAGGGGCAGAAAAGTTGCACTGCTGAACAAGGTCGATCAACGGGTTTTTTTTCATAAAAATGTGATCCCCGTGCCACAGCTATGGTTTATAATGTGGAACAGGTGAGACAATTCTCTGTTAATGTTTGAAGGAAGAGAAAGCTGGACTCTGATCTTACCACCTCTGCATATTCCTGAGAAGTCAGTGGCTGAGAGAAGGGGTTGGTGCTTTCTGCTTGCAGTGCAGCCTGCACGAGGGATAACAGCCTGGAGACATAGAAGTGACCTTGTATTACCCTTCATCTGGAACGAAAGGCAGCCTGGCACTGCCCTTGCAATCCGAGTGCTTCTTTGCTCCATACAAATGTTCCAGCAATGCCACTTGTAAACTGCTGTGTGTTTCCCACTGTCGATGTGGCTCCTTCCTTACCTGCTGTTAGACTGTGCAGAAAGCCCAATGCTAAAATTGGATCTTGTCAAAATTTTGAAGTCATTATTGTCTTGTGGCTGAAATCAGGACGATGTTTAATAGAATTATGGCTTGGTTGACACTATTTGTTGGTTTAGAAGATATAAACTTGTGAAGAAAGGCCAACGTAAGTTTTTCAACAGTCAGTAACCAAAAAAAGAGTTCATTTAGCTTGTCTTTTTGGGAATGCCTTACCTGATTTTAATTACTAAAACACACTGAATGAAATCCTGGTCTTTCCTAAAGCTATTAGCAGCATTCCCCTGGCCTTCATCAGGGCCAGGATTTCACCCGTTCCCTCACATTCCTACCTTGGCCTCCAAACTTTGTAGCTGAGAAATTTCATAACTGAATTGCTCATCTCAGCCCACAGGGCATGGCTGCTGACCCCACTTTTACACAGCTGGTGTGGGATACAAGGACATTTCAGGAAATTTCATCTGCCAAGAGGTGCTTTCCACCACACTATCTATCACCTTAACAACTGCTAGGGAGCGAGTACATAATGTGCTTGACATTAGCACCTGTTTTTATAACACTCCAGTTAAATACCAGAGGCCAAGACTACTGGGTCTTATTCAAAATACTGCTTACCCTTAAACCAGATTGTTTCTCAGAAAATGCTGGAGGAGAAAATGATTTTCCAAGAGACAGTCAGCCTTTTTTATCTACTGGGTGATTGCTTGTGAAAAATCACTGATTGCACCTCTAAGTTGGAATTAGACATGTTTAAATGTCACTGATTGGAATACCTGGCACTGTAAACCTAAATGAAGAAAAGATTGACAAAATATCCTAATCAGGAAAGGAGAGCATTAAATTAACTAAATATTCTAATGTACTTAATGAATTATACAAAGGGTGATTAATTCAGTTCTAAACCAAATCAGTAGTGACAGGCAGCGGATTTTTTAGTTCTTACTTAAAGGTTTGTGTGGCAATGACTTTAGCAAAATCCCTGCCCTGCTATTCATATTAAGAGACCCAAAGAGAAGAACCAACAGAAAATAAGAAAAAAAAAAAAAAAAAAAAAAAAAAACATTAACC
>VYZM01021333.1:127404-141274 GCA_013398915.1 Dromas ardeola | reverse complement strand
AAAAAAAAAAAAAGGAAAACATCTACCCCATTTGCACCAAACAGTGAAGGTAGCATCATCATTTTATAAAAGTCAATCAAGGGTGGATCTCCAGTGGCTCCTGGGTCTATAAGCAGAAAGAGGAGTTGGTTATGATCATGTGGTTCTATTCTTGATGTGGCACAAGCTACATCATTTTGCCTAGTAATTCCCCTGTAAAGTTCACCATGTCCAACCCAAGCGCATATTTTGCTCATCATACCTTATATTTAAGGTTCTGGTAACTTCACCACAATCCTAGGAAAATTATTCCAATGACAAATAATCTTAGAGTTTGTACTGTATCCTAGTGTCTTTGCATTATGGTGTTCATGTATTTGAACTTTTTTCTTAATTTAAAGCTCCGATTGCAATGATAATTGTGTATCATAATAACACATAGGCTTTCGAATAATTAAACTGGGTAGGCCTTGCATTCCTAATGTTCTTTCAGTACTAAATTATACTGAAAGAAGATTCATCATTCCATAACTGTCATATAAACAAAAATTAGATATTTTTATATCAATGAGATTGTTTATCTGCTACCTTTTTCCTTATATGAAAAAACAGAAATACAGCAAAGTCAGCTTACTGCTCATATTTTCATATTTTTTTAAAAAAATTTTTACATTATCCTTTGTGTATCTAACATTTATGCATGATAGTCAGAAAAAAGGAAGATAGAGATTGAATGTATACCTTATTAAGAGATGTGACATGAGTAATAGGACACTCACCCTAGGATTTATATTAATAGTTTAAATGCTAAATGCCCCTATTGACAAATGTCTGATTTCACAGCCATGAATGGCACATGGCCACCATAAACTTTTACTGAAGGCTACATAACCTGTTATGTGTGATTGTTTAGATTTCCCTCTCTTATTTTTTTAAGTGAAATGTAATACGAAGAAGCTGCCATACCTGTACAGTTGAAAAGAAAACCATAATTTTGGTGCGCATCCTTCACAGATGGGAAAAAATGACATGAAGTTACACTCTTCTTTATCTGACCAGGTTCACCCTAGTCTTGTGATTAAAATATCACAGTCAAACACAATTAAATTGTCAAAGAGTTCAGCAGCAAGGGTAAGATTTGTTGCCTCTTCATTACTTTACATAATTCTTAGGATGTCTATTGGTTTAAAAACAGGTGTTTGTGGTTATCAATCACCTTGGAAAATAAACCTCCAGGCCAGTTTTCACTGGTTTGTTGATGGGGTGAACACATCTGCCTGCAACCACTGGTTAGCAAACACATGTAATTCAGGAAGAAACAGTTGCTATTGTCTATTTTGGAACATTCAAATTATGAGTGTTCACACTGTTGGAAGGGTTTATGGGCAGAGGAGAGAGATTCAGCAAATGATTTCCCAGTGAAAACTTTTTATAAGGAAGCAAATGACATTTTCTATATTTCTGTGTGTTTTCTAAGGTATATAGAGGTATATAGTTCTTTATTTTATGTCTCTAAAAGCTGAAGTCCACCAGAGAAACTTTAAAAATATCTTAGATGTGGAACAGTATTGGAGAAAATATTTAGCAAGCCAGTATCTGATGCAGGGAAACTCGGTTTCCGATTTCTTGATTTCTATTTCTGGAGCTGAACTACCTAAAAGTCAGGGAGCAGGGACCAAAGTCCAGGTCTCCACTTTACACAGTGACTGTCCTAATCACTGTGTTTGGAAAAGGATATTCACTCTTGTTCACTAGATCATGAATCTTTTTCTAAGAAGTGTAACAAAGTGAACATTTTCACCTGAAACAGCTCACAAAGTGTTCTCACTCCCTGTAAGAGTGGGAGGTGTAGATTTGAAATTATTCCTTTTTATGAGAAAAAGAGCTTTAAACCCAGGTTTTCTGATTCCTCTCTGAGTTCTCTGGGCATGGGGATAATGTATAGAAGAGATTATACTGTCCTTCTAGAAACTGACATCTTGGGTGTCCAGCCTCAGGAGACAAATCCAAACTCTGAACTCTACCTGAACATTATTATGAACTTTTTCATGAACATAGTCTCTGAGCCTCCTAAGAAGAAACAGAGAACTGGTGCTCTTTTGCTAAACATTTCTTACTTTCTGTTTTGGTTGTTGATCTCAGGTGCCTTCTGGGCTCCACCATGAGGAACACTGCACATGGAACTCAAATATCTAACTAAAGGTCTAACACCAGACTGCACTGTGGGCAATCATTTAGAAGTTAAGCATTGTACTAGCACATGTAGTGATCCCTAAGTTCCTTTGCAGATTCAGATTTTAACTGAATTTAATTTCTGAAAACTGGTCATCTAGAGCTCTCCCCATTATCAGTGGAGACGAATAGGCAACTCCAGGGGGAGAGTGAACCCATCACAAGATAGCTGTGCTATGTAAGAGGCACTTCCTTCAGGAGTTTCTTCCTAATTAAACTGGACTTTTTCTTTTTCTTTTTGTGGTTTTGGTTGTTTTTTGTTGTTTGTTTGTATGTTTTTCCCCCACCCTTATTTTTTTCTTTAAGATTTCGCCCAGAAGGAAAAATCTATTTCTGTTGACGAGAGAAGCATAAGCGATCAATTTAGACTAAATGTCTAACTTTCAACCTAACTGGTTAAATGAATCCTAGCCTTCATGACTGACTGACTTTGCTATCTGTAAAATTACCGCTGTTCTCTGCCTCACCAGGAGGCTTTAAGGCTAAATACATTGAAGATTGAGAAATGCTCAAAAATGAAGGTTGAGTACGATCTATGAGCACAGAAGTCAGCAGGATTTTTGCTACTGACTTCAGTTGTGCCAGGATTTAACCTGAATGATTTAACTTATATTTGAAGGAAGCTTTTATTATTTTTTATGTCCTAGTAATCACAGAACAGGTAAAAAAATCAGCATTTGATGACTTTCAGAAAATCAGGCTTTCTTATTATGAACTGCTTACAAAAGACAATAATACAACTCCGAACAGCAAGGAAGGCTTAAATAATGTCTTGACCATATTGCCTGTATTATGTTTTATAACATTTCTAAGTATGATCACTTTTGCAGACACTGGTTGCTACGGTTCTCACATGGGGACTTTGGATATTTAGAGATGTATGGATGTATATAGCATATTGTTTCACTGAATGTCAGCTCCTGAGTCACTAGACACACACAACTAGAAAAAAGTGTTTGGCCATTATAGAGGAGTGTGGTAAGTTCACAGAAAAATTTTGGTCTTGGTAATCTCAAATCACTAACAGCCTTAAAACCATTCTTGCGTTTCCTTAAGCAGTAAAGATTCAGAGCCGACATGATTATGTTCTGCCTAATGTCATCAGATGCTGGAGCAGTTCCCAGTTCCTAGACCTAGCTGTGTGCCCAGTTGCATCCCAGCTTCATACCAGTCACAGTACACCAATTTTTCTCCCCTACTTTGTGTCTAGGCAGGGAAATGAGCCAGTAAAACTCTCAGTGCACTCTAAGAAGTTGGTTAGCCAACGGAGTATAGACACAGACTTTTGTGTCAGAGATTTTTTTTCTTTTTTAACAAAAGTCAAGCCTTTGCAGACAGGTCACCTTGGGTGCAGTTATCCTGATGACTACTGATCACTTCTGAAGGAACCTTTCTGTGAGTCTAGTTCTCCAGAGTTTCAGAACTTGGAAACACATGTGTACCTCATAAGATTTGCCATATGAAAATACTTTCTTATGTAGATACAGATATGTATTCAGGTGTGTAAAACCAGACTCCGCCAAGCATTAAAAATATCCTAGCCAGTCAGTTCTTTCTATAGTGTTGGTTCACTTGTAGGATGACATCTTAGCAAGAATATACGTGAGAAACCCGAAGTCTTGCAAGGTGTCTAGCAGCAGTATAATTATTAATTAAGCATTTTAGCTAAGGACAGAGTTTAAATTGTCTGGTAGAATCATATAGTAGTACCTCACAAAATTATCAGAGAAACAGAATGTTCCTCTTACCTCAAAGCATTTCCCAAAAAACCTTTCGAGATAATAATACTTGGCTTGCATGAGGAGAAAAGGGAAAGAAGTGTTTATATTTTTCCAAATATAGAGAAATTACATTTCCCCTACAAAACTCAGCAGAACTTGTGGAATTTAAAAGGCAAACTCCTCTCTTTCTGGAGTTTCAGAAAAAAATAATTCCCAACAATGAGCTACAGTTTGCCAGCTCTGACCTCCAAGCTTTTGGATGTCATGTGTTTTCAAGCCCTCACAATCCACAAGAGAAAGCCTGGTGAAGACAGAAGTGTGGGTTGCTAAGGGAGTTCTACAGCAAAAAAAAAGACCACACGCCAGCTCTGTGAGTGTGAGGGTAACCCCTAAATCGCACACCGGAGTAAGACCAAACTCCAGCTACTTATGGGTCAGCAGAACAGAACACTGACCCTGGCAGCTTTAGAGAGAAATCTCTGAGGCCTGAGTGGGTGTGAAGTGGAAATTGTACTAATTTAAGGACTGGAAAGCTTTTATCTTTAACCTCTTGTTTACTGTTGCAGTAAGTCCAAATCTTATCCAAGCTGAAAGATGACCTTGATGTAAAAATTATGTAGTCATTGGAGGATGATGATCGGTATCACCATGACAGAAATCTCTACATATGACTCAGCAAAGTATTACACCCAGTTGACCTGTTCAAGTCAAGCCCATTTGCCTGGAGCACCTAGAAGCAGTAAATTAAAGTAAATCTTTCTGTAATTGCCTATGCCTGTCATAAGAAAGCCTCTCTTTCCTCCTCCTTCTTTCGCAGAACATTCCCATTTTCAGACACATTAAATGTATGCGATTCAGCAACAGAGAACATTCTCAGAGTTATGTGTGAGTCTTAGATACATCTCCATACTGTTTTGTTTCAACACATACAGGAATGTATTCTGAAATGCTTATGGCTTGTGATGTCTTGTAAACTGAAACATTTTTTTTTAATGTGGTGAGGTTAACCTAGTTGAATTTTTATGCAAACATCTGTCAGTGACATGAGAAAATCAAGAGTCTTGATTATCTGGTAGCCATCCATTATGCATACATGTTGGTAATAAAAAATGATCTGTGCCTTTGGCCCAGGAATAAAAGCACATATGGAGTCTGTGGGCTTAAACTTCAATGTTATGTATTCAGAAAAGCAAAAAACAATTCAAAGATTAATGAAGAATTTCTAGCCTTTTTTCTCCTTCCAATGTTGCTGTGGGAGAGTAACATTTCTATTAAGGGGAAAAAAACAAAGAGAAATATTGGATTTGAAAAACTATTTTACATGGTATTTTAATTGTTTCAGTGTCATAGTCCCAGAAACTAATTTACAATATATTCACTATCTTCTTCCTGTTACCCTATAAAGATTTCAGATTTTAAACCAAGTTCAAATAGCAGCCTCTATTCTTTTCCACTAATCAAAAATTGGAGTCACAATAGGCAGATCAGGATAAAAGAATTGTAAAATAGCTCGGCAAAGAGGACTAGGATCCTTTCTTTACTTAGTGGAAATCTGATTTAAAAGCTGTCTGGTTCACATCAAAATGTCTTCCACAAAACTGATTCATTCTACTTTCTAAATTACACAGAACTAAAGGGTTTGGGACTTTTTTTTCTTTTCTTTTCTTTTTTATTTATTTATTTATTTATTTATTTATTTTTACAATGTCTAAGCTACTCACATAGAATGTTTTACAATGGTGATCAAATTTGATGCCCAGAAAAAGCTGTGGGAATTGAGGCCCATGAAATCTTGTTTCAGCTGCTTTTATATTTGCTGTCGGAGATGGATATCATTCTCAAAAGGAGAAGGGCGTTCCTTTGGCTCCCAGTGTATTGCTGATCCCTCCCTTGTGTGTTTGTCTCAGGAGAAGCAGGAATAATTGTATAGCTTAGCCCTCAACCAGTGATCAGTAAAACTATTTATTGGTCATCACTCTATACTCAGAAACAGTACAGTCTAGGAGGCTGCAATGCCAGGAAAGAGTTTCCCAAACTTGGAAAAGAAGGGCAGTTATCTGTCCCAAACCCTTTATTACTGTGAGTTTTAATAATTAAATAGGTGGTTGGAGCTTTCAATCACTTTCCCGTAGCACTTCTCTTCGACTCCAGATGAGGGAAGTAAAGGCAATAATTCAACAGTTTCAAGGGAAGAACAAGGCATTTAGCTGGGAACAGATGGATCTGCTATAGAAAGCTCAGGTGTTCATTAGCAACTAGCAGCCAGCACTTGAAATTAGGGAGGAGAACAAATATCTAAAAGCAAGAGATGCAAGAGCTCTTTGCATTATTTAGGGCTTGGGATGCATGCTGAGCACTTTTTTTCTTCAAAAAGTAGGCCATTGAAGTCATGAGGGCTATTAGTGGAGTGTAGTACTATTTCTTGTGAGGAAGAGCCTGACTCATATGGTTGAATTTTTGATGGCTTACAATAAAAGGAAATGATCCAAGCCCTCTGATCATTGTATTTCAAAGCCCAATATAACATAAAGAGCGTTAGTAAAGTTTTTTATGTTCAATTAAATATTTTACTGTGTTTATTTTTGCTTATAGTGTAATGTTCCTCTTCTACAGTGGCTGCACGTAACTTATGCTTAGTTTTCTTTTTGAATTGACATTGGACATCTTTTGCAGTTCTCAGCAAAAAGCTATAAAACTGTTTTAAAAGTAATTTTCTAAAAGAGTACTATAGAAATATAGCGTAAATAGCTGTGTTGTACAACTTCAGAATCTATCACACATATTCTGCTGCCGGAAACTCCAAGGCTGTAGAAACGCAACAGTTAAGCAATCTATGAGGATATGGGATTTTCTAGCAAACTCACGGAGAGTTGTGTCTTCTAACTTGGGAATGTTTACATTTTAAAAAAGCACTGATCTAATTAATCTGTGGTCACTGTCAACAAAACTTAGAGCAACAGTCGCTGTGTGAACCGGCACAAAGGAAGCAGTCAGATAACCCTGAATCAAGCTGCCTAGCCCAGATGGGTGGTCTTGCAGGTTGTCACTTGGTTTGCCCTTTCTGTTTACATCACTTAGTTATTTTTTCCATTAGAGAAGGCCTTCAGATGCAGGGCTGATTGGTGTGTTTTCTTAGTTTCGTACCCATTCATCATGTTCTAAATATTGATTCTGCAGCTAGAGTCCTGTGTCACTGAAATGCTGGTTACTTGAATCAATAGAAGATATTCTTGTTCCTAGGCTGATAGGATCTGGATGTCTGTGACAAGCCTTTTATTTTCACTTTTAAGGCCATTACTGTGTGAGATAAATTTCCTTGAGAAGGACCTAATTTTTAAGATACCTGCACACTCAGAATGAACATCCTATGTTCAGAGTTTTGTCCCTCAGTCTGAAATCTCTCTCATCTGTTTCATCCTACTGCAGATTTTATGGAGGCTTTTTGGGAAAAAGGGACTACAGCTCACATCCTGGGACAGACAGTAACTCAGGACAAGCAAATCAGAAACTTGGAACTTTCCACATGCCTGCTTCAAGTAACACATTTTGTAAAAGTAACATTAATCAATTAGTTTGCAGTTACATTGTCTACATGCCCATTCCACAGTGCCTATTGTGGAGTGGATGAAGATCTTTCTTTCCCTCCCACATACACCCCCCCCCACACACACACACATTCACTCATCTAATATTACATGTAGAAGAGATTGCTTCCAGCTTGGACTCCCAAATGTTTCCAATGGGAGACAGAAAATACTCCATTTGTGTAGCAGGACTATTCAAAGTATGTGCAATCACTGTCTAATGAGATAAAACACAAATTGAAGGTCTGAATGGGTCTTGGATATACTTACAGATTAAACACTGAACCATATGTCTAAAAAAAGAAGCAAAACTTCACTGTACTGGAAGAGAAATCAAGCAAGGAAAATATGACAAATCTGGGTTTCAATTTTGTAATATTTTTAAGTGGAGGTTTACTGGTAAACTATATTTCTCTTAAGATTAAGAGACCAGGGCAAATATACACATGTATAACCCATGAATTGCATTACACAGAGAAATGATCCCCTTTGAAGGGCGTGAAATTTTAAAAGAAATATTCACACCAAGAAGAGGTTTGGTTATGTTAAACTGCAGCACCATAAACAACAAAAACCTACTCTGTATCTACTTTAAAGTTGAGCTGTTACCAGTTTCAACCAAAACATTTAGTTGTTGATTGAGACACTGACTCATTGTGGGTACCAGCAAAAGGAAGGGTCCAGGTAGGATTGCTTGAATTGCCTACTGAAAAGATGCCACTTTAACAGAGTGAGAGAGAAGGGAGGGAACAGAAAATGTCAAACTGGTTTTAACAGTTAAAATTCATTTTTGTGTGTGAAAAGCCAATTCTTTTTATAAGAAAAAAGCTCACAAACTTTTCAGCCAGAGTTCAACAGCTTTTTTTTTTTTTCAATGTAGTGGCAAAATTTGTCATTAAATGAAAAAAATATTTCATGTTAGAACAGTTTCCTTTTACAAATATCATATATGCTTGATAAAAATTGATCCTTTTTTATATGTGTAAACATAACAAAAAGCAACTTTATAATTTCAAAGATTTTTTTCAAATCAGTTTCCTGAAAGGAAAAAGTTAGAGATCCATATGAGGGCATGCGATACCAAGTAGGGGCCTACAACCAAGGTTCAGAAAAAGGCAGAAAGAAAGGACATAGACAAGCTTTTTGTACTAGTTCAAATGTTGGACTGAAGTCTTAGTTTGGGTGTTTTGTCTGAATCAGTTCACATGTCACTAACTCATTTCCGTATAGTGAACAAATGAATACATTTGCTTTTGAGTACTGGTATGGTCAATATGTGATCATTCTTGTTGATAAATGAACTCTTAAAACTTAAGTGAAAAAGTCATAAGTAAGAGCTGAGTGTTTGAGAATTCAAATAAATAATTTGTCAGGAAACTGTAACCATCTGTCAGTTCCTTGCACCGTTAGACTTTTACTTCTTTTTTCCCCAGGCCACTAGAGAAGATGACCAAACTGCCAAAACCAAATAAAGAACATACCTTTTGCACTTCTGATCAAAACAAGTGAGAAAATGATCAGTCACATAAAGGAAAAAAAAATAAGATCATAAAGAGATTACTTAGATTGTCAAAATGAATCACAGATTTACACTATAAAATAGAGACCAAAAGTACATTCCTGAGTTATTCTATGTCAACTGTGATTTTAGATGGCAAGAAACTCACTTTCCAGCTCTATTCTAGAATCAGCTTTGAAAGAACTAAAGCCAACAAGGAAATGACAGGTGTTTGATATGAAACAGCTATTTGAAAATACTGGCATCTCATTAAGAATGACCTGACTTTCCAAGGTGTGAATTTGCATGAGAAACCACTCTATTTCTGGCTCCTTTACAATTTAGATGCCATATCCTGCTTGGAAACTACACCAGCTCCCGACAGGTTGAGGCTGCTTCTCTACTTTGTTTCTCACAGAAATTATAAAGACGATGCACAATGTAAACCATCAGCGTAGACCAGCTCAGCTCTAACAGCTCTAACTCAAATATAAGAAGCAGCATTACCACCAAGAAACGGGACACAGTGGCCTGCATAGGATTTTTTCATCAAGCAGACTTCTGCTACCCAGGGTAGGAATCGTCTCATCTACTGTAGGCATCTACATTTCCTCAAACATTCCTTTTGGGATCGTGGTGATGTCAGAGGAGACAAATATGCACTTTTAGGGACTAATTCATCTGACTTATTTTAGACATCTATTTTAAGAAGAAATCAGGAATGTCTATGCTTAGGGAATACACTAGGTATCAAGAGAAAAGTTCTCTTAAACCTTACACTGTATAAGCTGCGTGGAGATTCACTGAACAGGGAATCAGCCTCCTTGCCTGTAGGGCATTAATGGAAAAGGCCGCTAATTGCAGTGAGTCCCTGTTGCAATTAGAAGTTTCTTGACTTAAGGTTAGTTTATTATTTTTCTGCTTTCATTACTTTTTCTTTTTTCCTATCAGATCCACAAAATACCCATGTGTTGGATATTTCCCCAGCAATGAACGATAGCTGGCCAGTTAAAAAAGTTCAGAGTTGCCAGACGAGACAGTAATTACAGACTTTGTGTGGTCTCCTCTGCTTGGCTCAGGCTTCCTAAAGGCATGGATCTGCTATTTTTAATACTGCAGACCTCT
Organism: Dromas ardeola; assembly: GCA_013398915.1. Taxonomy (NCBI): domain Eukaryota; kingdom Metazoa; phylum Chordata; class Aves; order Charadriiformes; family Dromadidae; genus Dromas; species Dromas ardeola. The sequence continues at coordinate 131,135 of VYZM01021333.1, read as the reverse complement.
AATACTCTAAAATCTTTAGCTTCCTCACTGTAAGCATGAAATGCTCTTAGGTTTTCAGCATTTGAAAATTTTTTTAGCAATAAAATAAGGACTTTTAAAGTTGTTCTTCAAGGTACAGAAAATTGTGTTGTCTGTTTTTTGAGTCTTTGATGTTTGCTTCTGATTAGTAAAGAGAGAAAATTACCTCTTCCTCCTCTTCCTCCGTTTCCTTCTGAGTGAAAAGGGAAATTCTTGCCTACCTCTCAGTTTTAGAAGCAGCTATCTTCAGCAACTAACAATTATAATGAGAAATGAAATAAAATCATGAGAACTGGCAAGACTATTTCCCCCCAATACAACAAGATTGTACATAGAAACCACAAAAAAATTTAATTTTCTGAAATCTCTGCTTTGCTGTGAACAATTTAAGTATGCAAATGTAAATTATATAGAGGACTTCCTCATGATCCATCTGTTAGAATATCTTCAGCACATTCTTAATGTTCATTGGGAAGCCATAAATAGAAAGAATAGTGCAGAGCCAGCTATTTATCTTAGAACATTTTTAGTAAAATATTTATTCTAATTGTCTCCTCTAACTTGTTGAAGTGATATAGGTGTTTGAAAGTAGAGGAATAATGTATTGTGGAGCCTCTGCCAGTTAAACCATTAAGATTTTCAAAAGCATGCTCTAGGATAATGTATGGCTCAAGGAAGTGTCTAACTACATGTAAAATAGAGAAATTTTTTAAGTTGGCATCTCAGCTGCCTACAATTTTGTTTTAAAGTATTTCAGTGTGAATACAAGAGGCTTGCTTTCTGGTCTCTGAACTTTAGGGCATCACATCTGAGGAAATCACCCCATATCTATTTAATTTATATTCTAGATCTGAGATCATTGTGTATGGGCACCTCTCTGATCCTATAAATAATGACTTCACTTTCCAATGTGCCATTTCCAAACATTGACACAACCATTATTTTTCATGATCTGCTATTGTGATGAAATATCACCCAACCCCAGCCTCAGTCATAGGACAGGAAAACATTTTAAATTTCTAGGCCTGCTAAAAAAATAAATATAGGAAAAGAGAGAAATAGTTTGTGGAAAGATATGTGGAATAAGTCCTAGTTTTTATACCAGGCAATATATAAGCAGCTTAAAACCCAACAAAGTATGAAATACAAAACATTATATGATATAGTATCTATTGGATACTTACCTTACATAGCAGACTACGTAACTCCATTGAAAGCATGTTGATTTTCCTCTTGAGAGTATATTTCAGAAGCATTCATGTATTTTAAGGGAAAAATATATATATATATACCTAGCAAACGGATGTATTAGCCTGAGGTGCAAATTCTTTACTCTGCCTCAAGCTTCATGTGCAATATTGGGAAAATTAAGGAAAACAATGTTACTGTTCTTCAACCCTAACTTGCCCATGACCTTGGTTGCATGAACACTTCAGTATCACACTCAGCAGCCAGGTGCAGGAGTGCTGGCTGTCTCCTGAGCTCCAGCCAACCTCTCCTGTCCCAGTAGTTTCATGCGGTGGAAAGTGAATAGTGTCATAGCCATGCTTAATGGCTGCGATGATGCTGTCTCTAGATTCAATTTTTCAACATTTAAAAAAAATAATAAAATTCCTGTCCTTTTTCTTTTTTCTTATTTATATTTTGTTTTGATTTTGCTAGAAAGACACAGAGTAAATGTCTGTATTGTTTTGCAAAGTGCTTTTTGGCACCTTTCTTATGTAAATATTGCTGCTAAAATTTTCCATGTTACTAAAAGTTGGTGTAAAATCAGTTCAGGGACAAGTTGAATATGGTAGATTTTCTTCATATTGTGACTACTGAAAAGTGGTATAAAAGACCTCTGCTAAACCACTGGAAAAAACTTTGCAAACCATGGCTACATAAATAGGTATGTGCTAGTAAATTCTAAGTTATGCATCCTTTTTATTATTGCTTCGTATTAGCGTCTAAAGAGTGTACTTTTGTTATTTTGAGCATAGCCAGATTCCAGTGCATTCACATGAAGAAACATAATAATTTCTGTTTCCTTTAAGTATTCCAGTAATTTCTGCCTGACAATCAGAGATGAGCAAACTAAATGGCAAAAAACTTGAAGTGGTTCAATTTTTTTCCCTCGGGTAGTATCTGAGGTGTTCCATGGCCAACATTTCTCCACCTTCAAATCTCCCCTGAAGATTTTCTCTCTCGGAGAAGTCATTGACTTTCTCTGTACTGTTCAACATCTCTACAAACCTTGTGCAGCAATATGGACTAATATATGAGTAGTCAGTATCCCTGGCAATACACGATTAGCTCAGCTGTGTATCAGACAGAAACTGCATCTTCTCCACTTTCCTCAGATTCAGAGTGAAACAATAAAGTGCTTTTTAAAAGAGAGGTGGAAAAGGAAGGAAGGAAGGAAGGAAGGAAGGAAGGAAGGAAGGAAGGAAGGAAGGACGGAAGGACGGAAGGAAGGGAAAAAAAGACCAGTCAAGGGAGAAAAGAGCACTTGGGAGAAACTGTTTTCTCTAAACTTTCTAGTCCTATCTGGAGAGCTGCCTCATGATGAAGTCGGTAATAAAATGGGAATCCTTCCCAGCAGTGATACCGAATGCCTGAAAAAGGCAGTTTCCATCTGCATGGGCCAGAGTACTGTCTCTTCTACCAGAATACACACCTGCTTCTGCTGGTGCAGAAATTCTTCCCTCTCAGACTTGGCAAATGCAATTCTCCATTCCTAGGAATGAAGGAATGAAGCTTCATAAACCAAGAAAGACACTATTTGTTTGAAGCACAATAGCAGGCCCTGCTTAACAACATGCTGTCCTGAGCGTACCACCATGATTTTCTTCTCTGAGCACACTGATCACAGTGAGGGGATTTAGGGCCTCCCTCATGAGGTTTTGGTGTAGACATGTAAAAAAATAATTGACTTTTTTTTTCTAATTATTCTAGTTTTCACAGCAATAAATTGGTTATAATGTACCCAAGGCTACTTTTAGTCCTTTTTCAAAGTAGAGACTATAATCTTTTGGGGCAAGAGGAGACTCAGGAGGTGTTTAGAAGGACACAGGAAAAGTCCCTGATGATGGAGGTGACATGTTGTAGCAAGAGGTGGTGCTTTACCTCTGAGCATTCTGCCTAGCTTCAGGACATTCCTTTGAGGCTTGTGTCCTCCAGCTCTCTGGGATAATTTCTAATCCCTGTCTGCCCCTCAGCTCAGGATATTTCAGTGAAACGTGATTAGAAAGGTGAGGGCTTGGAAGTGGGGCTGGCAAGTGGGAGCTGGTGGACATCTCACCTCTGAGCGTGTCTGCCCAAGCGTGAGCAGTCTGTAAGAAAAGATATGTGTGTGCAGCTCACCCCCTGAGAGAGCACGGCTGCAGGCCTCATCACTTTTGGAACAAAACAGTGAAATTCCCCTATTTAATTTATGGCTTGTCTATTCTACAGGCCACACTGGAGAGTAGGATTAGCCCAAGGTAGCTGTAAAGGAGCCAATTCACGCCCAAGACAGCATGACCACAGCAGGACGCAACTCAGAGGTATGAGCTTTGCTTCGCAGAGGTGCATAACAGCCTGAAATGCACTCCAGCCTTGCTTGTTTAAAAGCTAGTTTGGGTATCTCTAAATTATTCTTCAGAAAGAGCATCCTTTTCTTTTTTCTTTTTTTTTTTTTTTTTTTGAAGCTTAAAAATTAAAAAAAAAAACCAAAAAAAAAAAACAAAAAC
>VYZM01021333.1:114642-127362 GCA_013398915.1 Dromas ardeola | reverse complement strand
TAAATTATTCTTCAGAAAGAGCATCCTTTTTTTTTTTTTTTTTTTTTTTTTTTTTCTGAAGCTTACAGACTAAAAAAACAAAGCCAAATAAATGAATCAAAGCATGTTCTCTAGACTGGGAAGACAGGAAATAGAGAGAGAGATTTATTGGTTTTAATTTTTAAATCTTGGGAGGTGCTCAAAACCTCTGCTGATGGGACCGTATAAGTAGCTAGATAGAGACAGTAAATATCAGGAGAAGTAATGATAAATCTTGGTCATGTTTTTATTGGGACAAATCCTGAGTTTGTATAGCTGAATTATGTGCCAAAAAGTTTCAAAGTTGAGTGTCTAGAAATAAGTACCCATATCCATGTGGGAATCAGTGTGAACTGTGAATTCTCAGTACCTCTAAAAATTGCTTTCACGTAGTTACAATTTATAGGACTACCTTCAGACACCGAGCTTTGAAAAATTTGGCCAGGATTCCTACCTATTTATTGTTTCCTGGGCCAAAAAGAGTGATGAAAGCTGGCTTTTTATTATTATTTCCATATGCAATATATTTATAAGAATATTTATGCAAGGAATGTTACAGAAATTCCATGCTTTGTTTCCTTTGTGAAAGATACCTTCCTCATAAGAAACATATTATGCTTGGTCAAATATTTCTCTCTATGGGAGGATTAGATCCACAGAACCGTAGGGTTCTCATTTATCAGAAGCACTTAATTTATCACCTGGCTTTTATTAAAAAAAAGAGGGAGATCTATTCTGTTTGGACAGCCACTGTACACTGGATTTAGGAGATTAAGGTTTACTCTAGAAAAGTGTTATTGTGAGATATGATATGAATAGCATGACATCATTCCTGGCAATACAGTATCAGTGAGTGAAAGGAAAAAAACCCAACATGCAGACAGCTTTCTGATAAAGGGAAAGAGTTCTATAGTCTTTCCAAAATTTACAGTGTTTTAAGATTGTGTATGTCATATACCAGCCTAGGAATAAGAATAGACAAAACAGCAATAAATTCTTTAAAGGGCATTATTTGAAAATATATTGATGTTTCTAAGTGTGGGAGAGAGAGGAATTTAGAGTAGATTAATGAGGAGCCAGTGGGTTTGGATATATTTTATTACTTACCAGAAAGCTAAGGATTTCCAACTTTTGCTTTAAATCCTTGTATGGATACAATACTGAAGATTTAAAAAAAATAACCAATTATATGTCTTTTTTTTCACCAGATGTATGATTGTGTTTTAGTTTTCATGACATCATGGGAGGACATATTTACTCAAAAATTAGTTCATTACAATCACTATATTCTCCTCCAAATCAGGACAAACTTTAATTAAATCATTTTGGTTATTATACTTGATAAATTAATGTGCATGGAATAAATAAATATGAACTACCTATAATAAAGTGTACTTAGTTACACAAGATTTTTGGTCTAGTTAACAAAATTTTGGTTTATGTTTTTTGTTGCTATACAATTTTTATAACACATTTTCCCTGCTTTTAAAATAATTTAGAATCACTGCAGAAACACGTGTCAGGATATTATCTGGTTTATCAATATTAAATTCTCCCCCGCAGGTTCGGTGTTTTAGATTCATGGGATTTAAGGTGTACGAGATAGTGTCATAAACAATACTGTTACTGGGTGGTCTTTACAGCAGCAACAGAGCATATAAAGGAAAAAAAAAAAAGTACATATATTTTCCTGAGTTTTTGGACTGGAGATACACAAGTAACACTGTGTCCTTAAAAGAGCTGAGAGGTATCATTGGTTCTAACTCCGGTGCTAAGAAGTGTAATAGGCACACTAAGAGGTATTCTACACCCTGAAGTTTTTAGGAGAAAGTTTATATATGAAACTCAATAGTTACAAACTCAAAGGCAGACTGGTTTTGCCCATTTCTTAGTTTCAATGTCTTAATTATTAGATCACATTGCATATACTTTGTAGTGCACAACACTGACCTTTATTCGTTGAGTGTCTGTTGTCACACCATTTCGCATCTGTGTTCATAGATTTCACTACATTTAGTCTTTACTGTATCCCCTAAATAAATCCTTCTTTACTGTTTGCCATCCTTGAGCTTAACAGCAGCCAGGCAGTATGACTATAAAGCATAAATATTCTTTACAAGAAAAAATTGTATATATACCTCCATCCCTGCAGTTCAGTTGAGCTCTTTAGTTGTAACTGATTAATTATATCATTTCTGTATCAAGTTATTCTCCTATATCAAGATCACGTGAAAGGATTTTGTATGTCCTACAGTCTATTTATCTTTGTGTTCACCCTGTATTTTAACAATCTTTGACAACTTCCTTACATTCCTAGGATTAGTTTATATATTGCTTTGTCTTATGTTAATATTTGCAATCCTTTCCGTTCTGTCAATTAACTGCTAGGACATCTATCTAGACACAGTGTACTCAAGTATAATAAAGAAAAGAAAAATACTTCAAGATGCTAACAAATTATAACCATGCCCAGATATAAACCAGATGTATGAGTGATAAACACAGAGATACAGGATTGTCACCACCCTTCAAAATCACAATTTAAAATGTCTCCACCTTTGACCTGTGGTAACAAGCTTTACTGGGGCATAACAGAGATGGAAATCTAGCCTTGTGTTTTCTTATTGAGTTTTTTCCCTTGTTGCTTCTTTAGTAGCAACGTCTTACATATCTCTAAAAATGCTAATGAGAGTGGGAAAAAGAAATGGCTAATGGAGTTGTGGTCGCCTGTTAGCAGTGCTCAATGCAAACATGTGCTTCAGCTTATGAAATGGAGAAAATGCTCTCAGTACCACACAGCCTTCTTCCTTCACTCACTCTTTCACAGCTGTGTTTAGTGCTGGGGAATATATGTGCTGATATAAACCAAGAGCACACATAGGCCAAATACATTTTATCCGTGATATCTAGTAACAGCATAGGTCCTCAACAGACCTCCAACTTTGGAAGACTGATTAACTTCTAAAGGCAATTTTGTCACCTTTGATTTGATAGCGGTGGAAGTATACTGACTTTCCTGTAGCAATCCAAAGAGAAGACATACCATTTAGTAAAAAAGGAGATTTTTTTCTTTTTAATCTCTATGAAACCGTTCTTATGAAACATGAAGTCAAGCAATATCATCTGGATTTCAGGGTTTTTTTATAACTGTAAAATGAAAGCAGATTCTTTAAATCAAGATTGGTTGGTGTTTTGGTTTGTTTCCTTTCCCCTGGAAGAGCATTTTAGTATAGTGCTTTTCAACCTGTACCCTGTGTGTTCCCGGTGTTCCAAGGAAAAATCATAAGGGTTTAGAAAGGGTGATTAAAGAGAGGAAAGCCAACTCTCAAAGGGATTTACTTCACTGTACTTCTACTGTAGTCACTGGGGTATGAGTAGAAAAAAAGTCCAAGTTTTAGTTCAAGCAAGAATGTTAACCAGAAACCTTGAGGTCTCTGTTGAGCAGGTTGGAGATTCAGTACCTTCCTTCTGACCTTTCAGGCTGTGAGACTTGGCTGTGCTTCACATGACCTTGGACCAAATTTCAAGCATCGCAGTTCATATTTCTACAAGGAAATCACAAAATTGACTCATCTAATACAGGTTTTCTCAAAAGTAAGAAANTCCCCCCCCGACCCCCCCCCCCCAGAGCTTAGCAATGGAATAGTCTGGTTGTACTTTTGGATACATCTGTGAAGGATTTGCATTAATATGACGTATGAGAAGAAAAAAAAAAAACAAAAAAAACCCCAACAACAACAACAACAAAAAACAAAAACAAAACCAAAAACCCTTACTGTGAGCTGAGGACAGCATGGTTAATATACATGTCATTCATCCAGTCAGTGCTATAAATAAATACAGTACCAGATAATTCTATGAAGTTAAAAACATCTGAGTGCAATTTTACTTGAAAAAAATTAGTCTTGGATCAACTGCTTAATGAGCTTGCTCAAAAGAGCCAAACTAAATCACAAATTCTGCTCTGAATGTTGAAAAAAAAGAGCGAATTCAACTCTCAGCCTACCAGTGATTGAGTTTTATGTGCCATGCAAAGAAAAAAAAACCTTATAATTTTCAGGGAAAATTGATATGTATTAGCCAAATATGTTATTAGCCAGTATAGGTGCATTTGCGTTTAGGACTTAACTCCTCAAGAGGCAAAGAGAGGATTTCAGATGCATGACTCACCTTAATGTTTCTTATTTAAATAACCCATTGCTCAGTAGGCTGGCTATTGTACCCTGTTTTATTTACTAGCAGAGACGTCACCATAGTGTCTGGTGCCTATAAGTCTGGACGGAGTGGCAAATTTAAGCTGGAGCTCCTGAACTGAATCTAGATGTTGTCAGCATGAAGAGGCTGCCAACACAGGCATTGCATATCAAAGACAGGATTGGCTGCAATTTAAAAAAAAAATCAACAAAAACCCTACAACTTTTAATCCTTTAAAGGACGGCTGTACCATTTCACCCAGTGCAGACTGCACATATCTGTTGTTCAGAGGATATTATGTAAACTGCCAAAGTCCCTGTAACACCAGGGATAGTTAAATGTGTAAACAGAAATAATTCTATATTTAAACATTATAGTTCTTCTGGTTGTTAAACTATCATTAGAACAGGATGGAAGCTGGTTTACAAGCTCCACTGTTGTATTTCTACACTGTGGGTGGTAGAAGGCAAGCCATTTTAAGACAATAAAATTTCTTTGTCAAATATACTGTAGATGACTGTTTATACATAGCAAGATTTGCCTCTCACCTTCTGAACCTTCAAGATAGAGCATGGATGAAATGGATATGTTGTTTTTAGTTTTTGTAGCAGCCTGGAAAGTCAGGACTTGAATCTGCTGACCTGGCTGTGGTTATTTGCCAGTTCTTCCCCTGTTTTGGAGAATTAGCCCTACTTTCTTCCTCACTACATCAGACATGCTGAAAGATGTCTTCTTTAATACTACAGAGTGTGAAAATGAAAAGCTGGAGCCCTGCATGGACATACAGGTGCTCTTCTGCCTAAAAATAATATTGGTTTTTGAGAAAACAATTTTTTGCTATATAAAAGATGTTAGAAACCTACTGAAAACAGTGTGATGACAGTATTTAGCATGTTTCTGTGGTCCCCAAATAAATGTGATATTTACCACATAATTTACACTTTAATTGAAAGCAAAATTGATCAATATATACTGGCAAAATCTAATCCAATACTAATAAAAGATATTAAGTTTAAAATCCAACAAAATTTCAACAGTCATCTATCAATGCTTACATAGTAGGCTGAGGCCCTTGAAGAACTGGGGTCCCGAATCCACAGAAGGATTCAATTATCTTATTGTCGGTTAAACCAGTTGCTTTTTAATAGGAATCAAACAAGAACCCTTGTGGATCTGGGCCAAACTGCCTTCACAGCTATTTGCAGCAGTTGAATCCAGTACCTGAAGGGGGCCTACAAGAAAGCTGGGGAGGGGCTGTTTGCAAGGGCATGTAGCGATAGGATGAGGGGCAATGGTTTTAAACTAGAGCAGGGTAGGTTTAGATTAGGCATTAGGAAGAAGTTCTTTACAATGAGGGTGGCGAGACACCGGAACAGGTTGCCCAGAGAGGTGGTGGAGGCCCCATCCCTGGAGACAGTCAAGGCCAGGCTTGATGAGGCTCTGAGCAACCTGATCTAGTTGAAGATGTCCCTGCTCGCTGCAGGGGGGTTGGACCAGATGGCCTTTAAAGGTCCTTTCCAACCCAACACATTCTATGATTCTGTGATTCTACGATTCTATGAATCTCAAATTCAGAGGTGTGCCACCTTCCCGTGCAATCCTTGCAGAGTTGTCTTTTGAAGACTATTCAGGAAAAGAGAAAAATCAGCAGAAATCCAGCTCTGATGTGCCCAGAGCGACACAATGCACATGCCATCATTCATTCCCCCTTCATCATGCAGGCTAGCAGGATATAGGAAATAGGCGCAGAGAAATTTCTCTTGAGGGAACGGAATTGCAATTAAGTTTTGAAAGTGTAGGCCAGGATGTTTATTTTAAAACATGTTATCAACCCACCACTTTACTCTGTAATTGCCTGGTGTTTAGTGTCCTTATCCAGCACAGAGACAACGAATTGATGCCCTCCTGACCAAATCCTCGGAAAATGTGCTGACGTTTAAGGGCTGTTGGGAATGGGGACATTCTGCTGTGCTGGGTGGAGCACTCTCTAGGAAGGACTATGGGATTTGTGATGTCAGGAGAACAGCTAAGAGGTCATGGACATAGGAAAAAGCAGTCCTGGACACCTGCCTCTGCTCACAGATTTATCTTCGCTCTTTTCCTTCCCCCCCTTCTCTCTGATAACTGCATAATGTAATATAGCAGCAATAATTAATTATAAAGCATTTGAGGACATTACAGTATTCCTGGGTCTAGTTGCTGGATACATTGGAGAAACATGAAAATTCTCTTTTTGAAGATATTTATTAATGAAAAACAAGGAATAAATTTTTATTTAAGGAATGTTTTGGGAAAACACATAATAAAACATGTGTTTTTCTTACAGGCGTAATTCTGCTTCCCTGACATGAACAGTATTATTCAAATAGGGCACTGTTTAAAATAGCATTTACAGTACGTCTGAATTCATTTCAGTACTTCTTTATTTTTGATAGCTTTAAATATACAACTGGCATAATTCTAATTTAGACTCTAGCCTAAGAGATTCAATACTTGGGAGGTTTCTGGATTTCTGTGATCTATTCAAGTCTATTTATAAAAGGCAAATATCCATTACACTGCTATATCTAAGGTAACAGAAATATCACCATTTAAAAAAAAAAAAAAAAAAGAAGAAGAAATAGCTAGGGTTGGAAGAAAGTACATCAGCTCCTTTCCTAATACATATTCTGGAAGACGTACATAATCACTGAATAAAGACACACTGTTGTTCATGCAAATAATCCATGTCTGTTGTTGTTGGAGTCTTGATAGTATCTGATTTTTTCTGAAAAATCAACACATTTCTCACATGAATTATGAAATCAGCCACGGTAAGCTTGCTTACTGCAGTGAAATATGATTTCAAGTATCTGTGAGTTGATGTATACAATTAAATGAAGCTTTTTATCCGTTTTTCAGCTTCGTCATGATGTATTTTCAATTGCATCAAATTTATGATCTGATCATTTGTCAACAATTCATTATTGCAACTTGTATTTATTGAATTCATTATCTCATAAAGCTACATAAAGCACATGTAAGATCAGATTGCTCTCATTTTAAGACTGCATTGTTAAATTTTTTAAACACATCTGAGAGAGAATTAAATCGTATTCAATCATTGAAAGATTCTCTTTATCATTCCCATTTTAGCTTCCTAAAATAATTTATAAATTACATCTAGTCAGTTTTCATCTAATGTACAACAGCAGCTTTTAGCTGCTGAAAACATTACCAGCAAGTTTTCAGTTACTGGGTATGAAGACGTCTATTTAGATATGGGAAAGCCCTCAACATTTCCACTCATTTGAAACTGGTTTTGGTTTGTGATTTTTTTTATTTGGTTGGGTTTGGGTTTTTTTTGGGGGGAGAGGGGTCTTCTGAGTGTTTTTATAAAATGAAGAGTAGGAATGAATATGTGGTTATCAAATGTTGACTTATCAACCGATCTGATCGATCTTGGCATATTTTGTTGACTATGCAGTGTACAATCTAGTCAATTAGCTGGAAGAAAGAAATTATTTACACAGTGCCATTAATATGTGCTAAATGTAACACATCCCAAAGCTAACATCAGCATTATTGAATCCAAATTAGTCAAGGCTATAAAGATTTTAAAGGTCAAGTAAAGACATTTGTAGATTATTTGGTTTTGTTTCTTTGAATCCAAGGTGGTCACTCAAGGTTTAGGTTAGATATGAAGGCTGAGGTACCAGGCTGCTCTTTTTCTGGCATGCAAAGAAGATAAGGCAAAAATACTTATGACTCTTAGGGTTAGCAAGGAGAAGGTAATTTTTGCAAATTCAGATTCGTCTGAGGTGAACTCATAGCTGAACAGGCTTCCTGGCTTAAAATTTCTGAAGTTCACCTATGCTTCATTTTAAGAGACTAAAATCAGCTTTGAATACAGGCAATGATCATCACGCTTCTGGTTGGAGTGTCTTTGCCAGTCTGGCAGAGTGTATCTGGTGTCCATGCCCAGGCATTGGCAGTGAGGGATTGCAGGATGGCCCCTCTGAGAGGAGGCCAGGGCTGCCCCATGCCAGACACAGCTGGTTCCAGCCATCTCCAACAGACTCACCAGGGCATAGCTCAGCCCATTAGCCAAGTAAGTGGCACCTCTGTGAAAACATGTTCAAGAAAAGGCAAAAAATGCCACACAAGCAGAGGAAGAGGAAGAGAGATGAGTAAGAAACAGCAGAAGGAACACCAAGGTCAGAAGAGGCAGGGGAGGAGGTGCTCCATGGCACCAATGGACAAGAGGTAATGGGCACAAGCTTGAGTATAGGAAGTTCCATCTCAACATGCGGAGGAACTTCTTTACTTTGAGGGTGGCAGAGCACTGGAACAGGCTGCCCAGAGAGGTGGTGGAGTCTCCATCTCTGGAGACATTCAAAACCCGCTTGGACGTGTTCCTGTGCAACCTGCTCTAAGGTGACCCTGCTCTGGCAGGGGAGTTGGACTAGATGATCTCCAGAGGTCCCGTCCAACCCTATGATTCTGTGATTCTGTGATTCTGTAATGCAGGTGACCACCATGGCCCATGGAGGACCGTGCACCACAGCAGTTGGATATTTCCTGAAGGAATGCAGCCCATAGATAAGCAGAGGAAAAGCATGAAGAGGAAACAGAGGCAGAGATAAACCATTATGTACTGACCATAACCCCCTGTTCCCCATTAGCCTATGCTGTTCGAAGGTGGGTAGAGGAGACGGGAATGAAGGAGTGAAGCTGAACCTGGGGAAGGCGGCAGAAAAAGTGTTGGTTTAATGTTTGGCTTTTCATTACCCAAGTCTATTTTAATTGGCAATAAAGTTAATTTTCCCCAAATCAAATTTGTTTTGCCCATGATAGTAACTGGTAAGCCATCTTCCCATCCTCATCTCAACCCATGGGCTTTTTCTTCCTTCTTCTTCCTGTTTTCTCCCCACTCCTGTGGAGGGGGAAAGTGAGTGAGCAGCTGGGTGGGAGTTTGGCTGTTAGCTAAAGCTAACACACCACATACAGAAACAGAGAAGACTCACATGCGTAGTCAGCATCTGAGAGATGAAAATGGCAGTCTGACATAACAGAAAGATGCTGTGGACTTGGAGAGACCATGAGAGATTAATATCATTAAGAGTGGAAGATCTCAGATTAAAAAAAGGCTTTACTCCTACAAGCATGCATTTATTTAAGATTTCAGTCCTTATCACCAGAACCCAAATTTGTCAAAGTTTGAAACACACTAACAAACAGAACTCCAGAGACTTCAAACCTTGCTTTAGCAACCTGAGAAAACCACTTAATTCTTCTTTCAAACAGAGTTTGCTAACAGTAGTCAGAGACCTTTAGACCAATGCTTAAAAATGCTTACAAAACCAAGTCAAGGTTTCATACATGTAAGTGTAGCAATGTTATAAGTTAAATACAGGTTGTTATGCTTCTGTTTCCCCTAGAAGACTTTGTCTGTTTAGTCTATTTAGCTTATACGCCCTTAAGGAAGAGTTGTCTGTATATGGTGTTTAGAACAATGATATTTAACCCAACTGTATTACCATGCATAGTTTTAACTATAGGAATGGTCTCAGAGAGGCCATTTGCAAATCCATTTGCAGAATGCTAAGCATGAATAGAAACGTTTATGGGACTTGAGCCTCCAAATCCCTGAAAAGGCAATATAAAAGGAGCAAAATGTGGAATGGCTGTACTGAGGTTAGCTGGGAGTTGGTTCTCTGTTCAAGCAAGGATGAAAACAGTTTTTATAATGAAAAAAAACCAAGCAGGTCTATCTTGAATTGCTAGTGAAATGAATGCTTATTAAGTCGGAGGTTCAGGGTTCTACAGAATCATATGAAGGTTTTTGAATGTGTTTGCTTTTCATGGTATTCAAGCACATAACAAGGGGCTGTTGAGCACCACTTTCAATATGCAGTTTAAGGTAAATACCATTAGGATCTAAACACAAGACTTTTTGATTAACACACAGGCTAAGACATCTTTGAAAATGGAGTTTGCATAGGGTGTATCACCATTTTTTACTTTATTTTCATATACAGTCTCTGGTTAGTCATAGAAACTTAGCTCAATGTTATTTTCCATTTGCTTATGTTTAACTCAGCTGTTATACTCAAAAAGCTTTGCTGCTGAAACAAAGGTGATTCTGAAACACAGCTTTTACAGGAAAGTTGTTCTGTCTTTGATTTCTGACAGTTGGCTATACATAGACATAACAGAAATCATTCGTTTTGGGAAAGTGTTCCTTATAATTTTGGGAAGATAAGCTTCCATTTAAGTCAGAATTATGATCTTGTGCATTTTCTCATTTCCTTGAATAAAATTCCTTGATAAGCCTTTATCAGGAGAGGTGTTGCTGATTTGGTTGTGAGCTGGGCAGAAGGCACTGCAGACCATGAGTGATTAGACCGGGAGGTGAGAAGCGTGGCACTGCTGGTAACACAGCGCTTGCTTGTAGAGATCGTTCGGTGTGTGTCAGAGGTGAAAACAAATGCTGTGCTGAGAAATATAAACCAGATTTCCTTTTGTTGGCCTGAGGATAGGAAGTGGAGAGGAGAAGAGAGAGGGGGAATACTGTAAATTGAGGCTGAAGTGCATTTTCCACAATAAGACTACTATATGAGCTAGTATAAGCTCCCTGAGGGTGAAATTCACTCTTCTGTACTGGGATAACACATGACTGGGGTTGAATTTAAAATCTCTTTTGAAGACTTTAGGGCAGTTACAGCTCTGTTCACATAATCCACTGGCTAGTAGCCCTTGCTTACCTCTCCGTGCCTGAATCCCCATGTGTTTGATGGCCACCAGTCAAGGTAGCGGATTCGGCACATTAATAACTAGAAAAAAATACGGTCTGTAGCTTGAGTCAAATACTGAATCTTTATTTGTTGAGATATTACAAATCTATACCCTTTGTGCATAGTGAAGTAGGGCTGGTGCAGAGCTTGTTTTCTCGGCAAACTATATTAGCATTTTCAAAGACTAAAAAATTAATGGAAAAAACACAACTAGAAAACCTAGTAATACAAAAGCGGAGCAAGAGGGAGAAGTGAAAGAAACTTTTATCATTTGTTAACGTAATGCATTGAACTCTTTCTCTTGCAGCAGAAAACCCCCACTAGAACCAGTTGTGTGGGCTCAGTGTGACAGACAGAAGAATTTGGTCAAATATTTATTTTTTTGTGTCTATTTTTTCATTGCAGTAAGCCATTAGAAACACATTTTCCCTTTTTTAAAAAAAAATAATTTTTACGATTGCTTTAATAGTTAACTTTGTGTATACTTTCCCAACATTGCTGTGTTAAAACAAATTGTATAGTAAGGACAGTTTCTGTGGCCACCTCTTGAGTAAACATAGCAATTTTACTTAGTGTTTACAACACCTCCATGGGCTTGATTCTGAAAGCATAAATGATGATTCTTAACGGCACTATAGATTTCAATGAGGATATATTTATCAACTTGAATAAGAAAAATGAAAATCTACATTCTTAATTTCATTTCCAATGCAAGAAGATGTTGTATGATCTCAACTATAATATAAACCTTTAAATTAGCTCAAAAAATATGCAGGACTTGGTTTTCCTTCCACTGCTTCCCTAGTTATAATTCATAACCTATTCTCCCTGTGAAAGGCTAATGGATGTTTTAAATTCCTTTAACACCAAACCCACAATTTAAGGAATAAATGCTAGTGGGTGGAATGATTCTTAATGCTTCCTTCCTCCTCCCAAGGTATTAACATACCTTTACCTAGATGGCCACCTAATGTCTTTATTTCTTGGTTTTCTTGTTTTATCTCTTCCTCCTAAGTTGTGTAGCCCGCCATCCTCCTGGCATTCCTCTTGAATTTATTACATAATTGAAGGGAAGGTCTCCTGCTTTATTGCTCCTGTCTGCCCTCCCCTTCTTTTTTTCAAAGGCAGCTCAATTCCAGAATGCAGGTGTGTGGTTTTTATTTGCCTTATCTCCATTTTCACAGTAAGATTAATGAGAAAGCCACTTAGTGAGGTTTTTCCAGGTAGGAAAGTAGTTACTAAAAGGGAATGACAAATATTTTAAATTCATTGCCTTATTATTTAATGTCACAATACCATTCAACTGTGTGAGCTGACATCAAGACATTATTGTTCTAGAAGACGTACGTCTGCTTCAGTGATGTGAAAGTATTTTTTGTCAGAGTGAATCATCTCTGTTTTAAACTAAACTGTACAAGGTCTTTCTACACTTATACAAATGAAGGTGTTGCTAAAGAATAATGTCAATTGATTTGTATTACTGCTTTATTTCTCATACCACAAAGGCTTTTTCTGTACATATACTCTGTTGTTCCAACCTATGTTTTAGTGGTTTCATATGTATTCTGGATAAAAAAAAAAGCAAAAAAATGGTTATATAAACCACACAAAATTAAGACAGTTCTCCCCTGAAGAGGCTAAAGATGTATAGGATCATGTTTTCTTTTCTCTTTTTTTATTCCAGGCCCTGTTTTAGGCTTGTCTCCCTTCCCTCTTCCCTTGACCCCCCCTG
>VYZM01021333.1:77383-97466 GCA_013398915.1 Dromas ardeola | reverse complement strand
TTGGTGTAGTTTTGGAGGCTGTTATTAAAGATTATGTGAATTAAATTCATAGGCTGACCTGCCCAAAGGCAGATGTCACTCTACCAGAAAACAAAGCTGTCACAAGCTCTGGGAATACTCTCCTTGAATCTTATTTTGGCTTCAACTGTAGGTTAGTTTAGGTTTCCAAGTTCATAAAAGTTTGTAGGCTGACATTGGTGGACACTGAAGTGCTTGGTTTAAGCACAGATTAGCCACAGCAGGAACACTGCCTTTACTCACCTGGTAAGGGAGACACTGTGATCAAGAAGATGTCTTTCCCAGTCTGGGACTTTCCTAATGCTCTGTATGTTCTAACCCCTCTGATTTCTCCAGCTGAAGAAAACCTGACTGCATACTTCTATTATAGGGAAACTGTGCTCAAAAGGTTGAAAATTGTGCCTTTCTTAGATACTAGGGACCTACAGAAGCACTGAAGTAATATAATAAATTACTTGAGAAGGAACAAAGCTGATGACCCATAACGCTCAATTCCTCATGCAGGAAAAGGAGAAGTTATGGTAGAGAGATTTTAAATGACAGAGGTGGGATTTACTCTTTGCAAATCTACCCTTAACTGTTAACAAAATTGGATTTATGATAAACTAAGAAAGTTCCTATCTCTACTTCACCACTGCCCAGCGTAGTGTTTACTCCCAATCACTTCAAAGGGAAATCGCAGCACTTCTACATGCTGTCCTTATCACCGTCGTAAGGGCAACCATGAATATTTTGAAGAATTATAGTAGCAGATGTCTACATTCTGAGGATCTGAATCCTGGTTTCTGATGGTGTTATTTTCTGAGTTAATACTGTTCTAATCATTTATCTTGGTGGTAAATATGAGAAGATGCTTACTTAGATTGTAGATTATTTTCCAAATAAGCATAAATGTTGTTGTATTCACACTATTTTTACTTTTTTTTTGAGATCTATAGCCTATGTTGTACAGACTGTACCACACTTTGAACTCTCTGTGGATTTGCAACTCAATAAGAATTTGGGGAAAAAAAAAAAAAATCAACCTTGTAACCAACTGAACATTTAGACCATTAAGGAGGGAAATATAATTTCTATCTGCATTAAAATCACCTCCTTCCTTGAAAATTTAACTACTAACAGCATGACAAACAAAGCTACTTAATATATCTCTTTTCATTTGATTGTGTAAGTGCTCTTTGGTGTGTGATCTGTTGGAAAAGTTGGCAATAGAAAGTAGGGAGGACAGCTACCTTTTATCTCAAGTGTTGCCCTCTGGGTCAAGGGAACCCACAGGCAGGAGAAAAAAATTGTTTATCCTCAAAGATGAACAAAGATCAGCAAAAAAAAACCTCCTGGGCCCTCCAGGAAAGTGCTGGAAAGTTATCAAGGTTGGAGGGCAGAAGGCAGGTGAAGGCATGAGCCAGCAAATGAGGAGCTTGCAGATGAAGGGCAGAGACAAGACGGTCTTGAGTGGAGTTGTGCATGCAGAAGGGAAGAGCTGCATAGTCAAGTGGTGATGGGAAAGGAGGAATTTCCTTGTGACCCTGGGGGAGGAATGGGACTTGACAGAGTTCGGACAGCCCACAAATCACTCAATGTGGCTGGACTGGAAAGAGCAAAGGAGAAGTCATATCCTGCCAGAACTCAATGGGTATCTTTGTTTTCAGGCCTCTTGTTTTGGCTGACTCATCCTGCACAAGCAATTTTTCCTGAATTACCAAGCTACCTTGCTATGTAATACACTGTAAAAAAATTATCTCTAGATGTTGGAGGGTGTGCCTTCCTATTTGCTCTTCAGGGAAAGAGGGCGCAACTCTACCTCTCAGTTTGGAATCCCATCACAAAGCAGTATATTTAATAATCCTTTTACATCTTCTATTTCTTTAGATTTGGTAATACATATTGACCGTAATAAAAAACTCTGAAACAGTTAGACCCATGAAGGTTAGATTTTGTATATTTAATCTTTCTCCATCAGCAATATAACACCTCAGTGAGCAATTTTATTCAGATTAAATAGCAATTTTAATGTCATTTATTTCAACAAAAAATATGCTACAAATATAATTAAGTTTTTAAATTTATATCAACTATAAAAATATTACATACTTTATAAAACATAGATTTTACTCAATTACTTGAATGGGATTCAGCTGAGGAAATTTGGTTAATCGGATTGATTCATTTGGACTATATACATGAAGTAAAAGCCTGAAAGTTGGGATAATCTCCAAATCCTGAAAACTGTCAGACATAGTCACTCTGGATGCTGTTGTTTGCTACTGTGAATGGGTGGAGCCAGCTGATTTTTTTCCTGGGACATGGACATAATAATGATTTATGCATTGTACAGTCATTCCTACAAAAGAGGCAAAAAACCCCTTTCCTTGATACATATCATAATTAGAAGCATAGACTCCTTTGTAGTGCAGAAATTAGCAAGGATAATTAAATAGTCTTTTTTTTTGGACCATTATTCCTCCACAGAAGCAAAATGGAGCCTTAGAGTTCAGATGCAGCAGCGTTTGTCTCCTCTTTATTACAAAAGAGTGTAGGCACAAAGCTGATAACTTTTAGTGACACAAAAAGCCTGTACTTGCATGCATTATCCTATTGGTTTCATTGTGCTACTTGTACTAGAAGGGATATGCATGATCAAAGCAAAGGATCATTAGCTTGCTCTGAGTTATTTATGTTCTTTGAAACAAGATGCTGGGCTTCGAACACATTTTTGTGGCAACAAAAAAAGCCATTTTTAAAAGTGCATAGTACAGAGTAGAAAGAGAAGTTATCTTTCTCAATTTACCATTAAAATCCTTTTAATCTCTGCAAACACAAGAAAGATAACACGGTTAAGCCTTGAATGTTGATGACTGGAGCAGAAAATCTCAGTTAAATTTAAGTTACCAAACACAAACTTTGAGAATAAATCTAACTATGGATGACAATTTAAAGGAACCCAATTTTTCTAAACGTCAGAAGGTGTCAGTAATATTCTAACAAATTTAGAGTGCATGGTGACATGCAGTGTAACCATAGATTAATGCATCAGACTTTAGGATTGAAAGATTTATTATACCTCTTTTTTGTTGACCTGAACCAGGAAAAGAACACACTTGCCATGAATGCTGAACTATTTACAATAGCCCTAACCCAGAATGGATAGTATTTCCTATGTACTTTTATAGTGCTTTTTTTCCCTAATTAAAAGTACATTCCTGAATAATCTGAATTAACACAATGATGTTTTCTAAATACAAGGCTGATGTCATTTCATCCCTGAAAGGCGAAGTAGGTTAAAACCACAAACTAGTATGTGTTCACTCAGATGCAACACGTACTAAACAAATGTGTGTGTGCCCCTTGGTATGTAACTAGGTTTTTAGTAATGAAGGTTGTAACTCCCAGTCTTTCCCAGTTTGTAACTGGTATAACTTTAACAGATGCAGAATCTGATTTTTGTATTTTAAATCAGTTGTAAATTTATTTCCACATGTTTCTTCAAAGCATCAGTAACATTCAAGTATTTTTTTCTTGGTGAATTTGACAACAAATGAGCTATGAAAAGGCTTTGTTTGAAGAGCTCACCTCTAAACTAAAGTTTTAGTACACTGCTTCCATTCTGCTGTGGTGTACTTTTCTTTCTGTTCCCATCCATACTGAGAATTGCACCTCTGGAAGGAAAACAAAATCACGTATGCGTATGTCACACTAAATAAAACTCTTCAATGGTATTGTAGAAAAATGCTACATAAAAACTCAAGTCCTGTACTGCATATGATAGCTAATCATTCATAAAAGGACTAATGATGATTCTACACACTCTATTCTCTGTGCTGCACAGTCAGTGAAGCAGGGGCAGGGATCCTGGGAAGAGTATAGGGACGCTGCCTGGTTGTGTAGGGATGGGCTCAGGAAGGCTAAGGTGCAGCTGGAGCTGAACTTGTAAAGGGATGCAAAGAATAATAAGAAGGGCTTCTACAAGTATGTCAGCCAGAAAAAGAAGGTCAAAGAAAGTATATCCCTCCCTGTGAGCAAGACTGGAAAATTGGTAACAACAGATGAGGAGAAGGCTGAGGTACTCAATTTTTTTGCCTCAGTCTTCACTGGCAAACTTTCTACTCACACCTGTTGTGTGGATGGACTGCAAGGGAGGGACTGGGGAAGAAAAGTTCCTCCCACTGTAAGAGAAGATCAGGTTCATGGCCACCTGAGGAACCTGAACATAGACAAATCTATGAGACCTGATGAGATGCGTTCCAGAGTCCTGAGGGAATTGGCTGATGTAGTTGCCAAGCCACTCTCCATAACATTTGAAAAGTCATGGCAGTCGGGTGAAGTCCCTGGTGACTGGAAAAAGGGAAATATTGCACCCATTTTTTAAAAGGGCAGAAAGAAGGACCCCCGAAACTATAAACCTGTCAGGCTCACCTCTGTGCCTGGGAAGATCATGGAACAGATCCTTCTAGAAGCTATGCTAAGGCACATGGAGGACAGGGAGATGATTCAAGACAGCCAGCATGGCTTCACCAAGGGCAAGTCCTGCCTGACCAACCTGGTGGCCTTCTATGATGGAGTGACTACATCAGTGGACAAGTGAATCGCTACGGATGTCATCTATTTGGATTTCCATAAGGCCGTTGACAAGGTATCCCACAACATCCTTCTCTCTAAATTGGAGAGATATGGATTTCATGGGTGGACGAGTTGCTGGATGAGGAATTAGTTGGATAGTCACATCCAAAGGGTAGTGGTCACCGGCTCAATGTCCAGATGGAGTTCAGTGACAAGTGATGTCCCTCAGGGGTCTATATTAGGACCAGTAGTGTTTAATATCTTCAGTGACATAGATAGTGGGATCGAGTGTAGCCTCAGCAAGTTTGTGGACAACACCAAGCTGAGTGGTGGCTCGAGAAGTGGGGCTGTGTGAACCTCATGAGGTTCAACAAGGCCAACTGAAGGGTCCTGCACGTGGGTCCGGGCAATCCCAAGCACAAATGCAGGATGGGCTGAAAATGTATTGANCGTCCAGCTCTGGAGTCTTCAGCACAGGAAAGACATGGACCTGTGGGAGTGGCTCCAGAGGAGGGCCACAAAAATAATCAGAGGGATGAGGACAGGCTGAGGGAACTGGGGTTGAGAGATCACCCTGGAGAAGAGAAGGCTCTGGGGAGACCATATAGCAGCCTTCCAGTACTTAAAGGGGGCTTCTAAGAAAGATGGGGGCAAACTTTTTAGCAGGGCCTGTTGTGACAGGACAACGGGTAATGGTTTTAAACTAAAAGAGGGTAGGTTCAGACTAGACAGAAGGCAGAAGTTTTTTACCATGAGGGTGGTGAAACACTGGCCCAGGTTACTCAGAGGGGTGGTAGATGCCCCATCCCTGGAAACATTCAAGGTCAGGTTGGATGAGGCTCTGAGCAACCTGATCTAGTTGAAGATGTCCCTGCCCATTGCAGGGGAGTTGGACTAGAAGGGACCATTACAGGTCCCTTCCAACCCAAACTGTTTTATGATTCTGTGATTCTACACACATGAAAAGAGAAAAATCAAGGGTCCAGGATTGAAATATGAATCTTAACTTATTCCCATTAAACAAGAGTTGTAAAAGATGTATTCCTTTACTCAGCATATGTGACTGGTATTGAAAATAGGAAGTTAGCTGATTAGGATCAAACCAATTCAAAAACAGGAGGAAAAGCACCAAACAATCCTAAAAAGACTGACATCAGACCTTGACATCAATTTAACGTTCATTAGGGTAGGTAGATAAACTATTTTGAAGAAAATACTCTTCTGAGTTTGGTGAAAATTAATGTGGAAAAAAAATGTTTATTGTGATTCATTGTGGCAGAAGGCAGAGTGTGAGTGCTGCAGAAGAGGATGAGGAACGAGATTTTCTCTATTGCTTGTAATGGCCTTTAGAAATCTACTGGGAACAATTTTGTTTTCTTAAACTAACTGCTCTAAACTGCCTGACTGCAATCCTGACCTATCATCATAGCAACAGATAATGTCATAACACAGATCCATCACAATTTATTATCTAAATATATTACATATCTTTTTCTCCCCTTTCTCTCAGTGTCCTCCAGCCGTCTGAAGCTGCTTTTGATGACAGTTCTGGAAAATTAAAAAGTCGTGGAATGTGTGGGAACCAAGAGCCTGGGACACTACTAAACTGTCATAACTTGAAAACTGTGTCATCCGTGAAATAACACATGCCCCAGTTTATATTGTACTGTTTAGATTAGAACATAAACTGTAGCACATGGAAACTTTTCCATATGCACTCTGTGCCAGTGCCTAGGATTAAAGCTGGAGGCTCAAGTCTCTAAGTTTGGGACTAGGAACCTCAAAATCCCATTCAGACATCACCTGTCTCTCTTCTACGTTTTATAGGAGAACTGATTTTTTTTACACTGCAGTTCTCCAATAGCCTGAAGCTTAATGTCTGTATAATCTGGATAGCTCACAGTGCTTAAATTTTGCTTTTATTTTAATGATTTCTGTTTTGTTTGACTAAATAAATTGCAGGTTGAAGACTGTTGAGTTCTGAATAGAAAGTCAGAATCTGTAAATACTATAATATGGAAATAATGAAGTAACTGTTAATCACTGTACATTATTAACAAGGAAGTCTGGTGGTAACTTGAACAGAATTTAGAAGTCAAAAGATCTGTTTTGTATTCTTATCACTGGCCACTCTTTTATTTGGGACTCTGGATAAGCTGCAAAGGCCCAGTTTTTCACAGGAGCTGAGTTATAAAATGTAGATTAGAGCACTTCTCCGCTTCTGAGAAACTCTGTGACATCACATAGACAAAAGCACAGAAAATTTGTAAATAGTTTGTAGATAACACCTCAGGTCAGGATCATGCATCATGCATTCTTAGATGCTTAGAGGGCTGCCTGATTTTAACTACTTGAAATTTCCATGGTCAGGCCTCAGGATGAAGTTTTCGACAGATAATTACGGCAGAAATTGCCCAGCTATTTCTCATTCTGAGACTGAGAATTAGAATCACGTGGAGATCAGAAATTACCTTCAGGAAAGGATTTTGAGGCATTAAAATGGGTATTACTGGGAATCAGAATCGTCCCACAGAAATGCTGTTATTGTTTGGGAAGAATAATAAGAAGGGATTATTGTGCTTATGGTTTCTGGTTGAGAAGTTCTCTATTATCAGATTTCATCAGGAAAGAATGTTTAATCACTAATCATGTCACTTCTTAACCTTCAATTTTGGAAACTAAATTATTTGTCTGGTTTCCCTTTTCTTTTTTCTTTCCCTTTTTTTCCTTGTAAGAGATATTCTCCAGTCCTTTAATAATTTTCCCAGACTTCTCCAAACCTTTTAAAATTTTTCATCATCTTTCTTTGAACACATAACGAGACACAATAGTCTAGCACTGATGGCTTCAGTGCCAGTACAGATGTAACCTCTTCACTCATACTTGGCATTTTCCTACTAAAACTTTCAAGGACTTTTGTATTCCACAATGAAAACTCATGTTCAAGTAATTATCCATGCTGACCTCTGAGTCACTCAATATTTCTCTCATTCCTTAGAATTCCCAATCCTGAAGAATGACTTACATTCCTTGCTCATAATTATGTTCTTTCCACTTGGCAATATTGAAACACACATCATTTTCCCACAGTATGTTTACCAAGAAACTGAGTTCATTCTCCATACGTGACATAGACTTTTTGGTACTACTGATTCTCTTGATCTTTATGTCATTAGAAAATTTTATAATAATGTATTTACATAGTCTTTCCTCAAGTGATTGATTAAAAAGGTTAAAGAGTATGTATTCAAGGACTAAAATCTATAGCCTGACATTAGAAACATTACCTTATGACAATATCTTTTTAATTTTTTGAAAAAAATATTTAGCTTCTTTTAACCTTGTAAACCTGTAATACTGCCTACCAATTATCAAGATGTAGAAGTCTAAGGGCACCTACACTGAAAATATGAAGCTTATCACCTAACTACCAGATGTACTCCAAAAATATAATAGTTTGAAAAACATATTTTAGAAGCTGTCAATCACATAGATATATAAACTGCAGATTTCACTTTGCTTCCCTTCTAACTCTTTTATGTTTCCTATCTTTTGCTGTATTTATGACTATCAGCCCCTCCTCTTTTATATCATAATTATTAGTTAATTAAGTGATACTTTCAGTTTCCTTCTATGTCTGTTTTAGGCAGCACAGCCTTCTTCCTCAGCAGAAGTTTTGACATTTTTGGCTCCTAAGGAATTCCCAATTATCAGTCACATTTAATTACTTTCTCCCAATAGACTTTCCTCATAATTGTTATCAAATTTATGAAGCTAGTCTATAAAATTTAAATGAACTGTAAGTATGGTGGAGGTTGGGACTTTGCTCTGCACTCTCAGACATAACTGACTAATTTCTTGTATTGTATCAGTTGTTAATTTTTGCTCTGAGATCACTGCTTTTTTACATTTGGAGGTAAAAAGCCTCCGATTCCTCTATATTAGATGTCTCATTTTTGTTTCAGATTATGTTTTATAATTTTATAAATCGTGAAAGTATTGCAGGGCTCCGTGTATGTGACTTCCAACATGTGTCAGTAAGAACTGAAATCCTGGACAATAATGCATCTTTTTCCACCTACGCATGATATATTGGTCTTTAAAAGGTTGATTATCCTGTTGTCTAGCGTGATTTGATAATCTGCATCTCCACATATAGTGCTTTGTTTATTACCACAGTAACTCCTAATTACTAAAGTTTATTTATTTCACAATGTTAGTTACTTAGAAACAGTTAAAGCTATTTTTAACATATTGTACCATCTCCCTCCTTTTTTCCCCAATGACTTCTTCCTAAATAGGTTATAATCATCAATGGAAAGGCTCCAGTAATGTGAATCTTATAGCGCAATTTCATTTAGGAATTACTGAAGCATTACAACCCAAATTCAGTAATTCTGAAGTAGGTCAAACTCATCGCAGACATTTTCATTTGTTTACTACCTAGACTTCTCACAGTAATATGTGGGCAATTAAATAGCTTCTCCTTTGTGCCCATCTGTGACTTGGTTATACAGAATCTTGACTTCATGGTGTAATGTTAAGTGTGTATGTATATTTTTTCACCTTTTCGCTTCCCTCTTATGTTTAACCCTCCTGGCAGCTTTAGCCGTATTATTCATGGAAGATTGATTCCAGGAAGCTCTAACAAGGGCATATCCTTCTTTTGCTGTACAAGAAGGTTATAGCTTCTTCTGACCCTTGACCGCTTTTGCTCATGACATGGGATGAATCTCTGGGAAATGCTTTAATGTTCTTCTCCTTCAACGCCCCTTGGAGATCTCCAGAGTCTTTTACAATTAGTCATATATAGTGCTATCAGTTATAGCCGTGGTCATGCTCTTAGACCATTTTGAACTACAAGACCTTTTCCTGGCTGCCTACGAAGCAAACTGGAGTAATTCCAATCTTGTAATTGCATCTTCTGTCTTGACTCCAAGGGGAAAGCACAACATCCTTTTGTTGACTTGCTCATCACAGTACGCTTATTATGTTCTTTGTAGGACGAAATACCAATGTCGGGTGTTTTCTTTTCTTGGATCATTGAAGACCTTCCTGTGTCCTTTCAAAACATCTTCATTCCTGTTTGTAAACCCCACATTCCAACAGTGGTGAAGGTCTATAAAGGTCTACCTTCAAGGTAAAATGTAGTGCATTGTTTGAATTGTGTGTTTTATTGAGGCCCAGGGACACAAGTTTAGCAAGGAAAAAATAACTATTAATTCATCAATGCCTATTCTGAGCATTAAATGAGATGTGTTCTGTGGTAAAAATAAAGAGTGACAGGAAATCCACACGTAAGTATATATGAATACAATTCAGATAAATATGGGCTATACTAAAGACTGACATAAACAGAAGAATAAGCAGTAAATTGAAGAATCCAATTAAAACAAATTTATTTCTGCAATTTTAAATTTTTATTCCCCAGTTTAGCAGTACTAAACTGTAGATTTTACAGTGTTATTAAATATTACATGTAGTTATGAAAAATAAGTTGTTGTCATTGTTAGTATAGTTTTAATTGTGACCACACTTAGCCGTTTTCTTCTAGAATCATTCTTCATTTCTGGGGAGTGAGTCAAAACTATGAAAAGTACAAACTACCTTGAGATCATTAAAGAAAAAAGAGGAGAAAGAAATTAAATATTTTCACACATGAACAATTCTCTGTAGACTTCAAAACTCTCTTTCACCATCTAGATCCTCTAAGGCCTAGCATTTCACATCCTTTTCTTTCATTTTATATGGCTAAAACAGTGCATTGCACTAGAGAATACTGTGTGATTTATCATTACTGGTTTAATCAGGGAACTGTTCTTTCAGATAAGCTGTTTGCCTGAAATGCTGTCCCTGCTGGACTATTTAGTTGGATTGGAAAAACAGTGGCAGATTCTGTGGCCCTTTTCAAGTTAAAAACCTGATAATTTACTACTTCTTTTTCCTTGTAAGTCCTTTATTAATAAATTTCTGTGTCTGCTTCTCAGATTACTCTCCTGTTTAGCATCTTGTCCTAGAAGAAGGCTTAATTAGCTGCTGAGCTAAAGAGCTGAATAGATAGCTAAAGACTCAAGTATTAAATGTCATTCCAACAATATCAAATTTTACAGTCAATTCCAGAATGCTCTCTAAAAGCAGGTTTGCCATGTCCAGTCTTGCCTGAAGTAAGATGCAGGCATTGAGACTTAAGGGTACAGTTTTTTAAACTTTAACTTTGTTCTGTAGGTGAGGAAGTATTTTTCATTTTTGGCTCCCCACATCTTGGGTAGACAATGGAACTGGGAGTGTGGCTGCATACAAGTGGCATTTTTATAAAAGTCATACTTTTCTTGGTGTGACAACTGTACCGTAAACCCCATGGTGATGATACCAGAGGAAGATCAGTAGAAGGATATTTATGAGTAAGATACCTTCATCAGTCATGCATAACTAAGTGCCTGTGTATCTTTGTGGATGACCACAGTCCCTTTATGTATGCTACTGCTGACTGCCTTGAAAATCTGAAGCTTCCTAAATATTGATGGGACCACAAGTTTTTTCCATCTTGGTGTATGCTCTGTCCTTCTTAGCCAACATCTGATTATGTAAAGACAACAGAGTATAAACTTTGTTGGTTTATGTTGTTTTTCCTCATGTCCAAATTTGATTGCTGATGCATACTCACTAAAGTCTTTTATTGAACATAGTCCTGATTTTCTTTTTCCTCAAATCAATACAAAGTGGGGTAAACTGTCCATATAGTCTTATTTCTTTTGAATTCAAAAATCTATTACAAACAAAATTTTGTACTTCTACTCCTGTTAGTGCTTCCAAAATTTCAGTTAAATGGCTCAGTAAGCTCTGGCCCTAGAATGCTTCTTTAAGTGAACAAGATTAACGATTGGTGAGTTAAATGCTGTAAAGTTAAGGGAAAATTCCCCTTACCTCTTGTGAGCTTCATCTTGGTTCTGAAGGCTGGCTCAGTAACAAGAAAGTTTACGTGATATTCCAGGTAATGAAGCTTTTAAGACAAATTTTTAACTACTGAAGTCTGGGAAACAACTTGCAAAGCCAAATAAACCCAACTGACTTCCAAATGCACACTCATATCCTCACTTTCACTGGGACTGATTGTGGTGGTAGAATTTAAATTAGTCCTACTTTTCTACCTCAGATTTTGAAAGAGTCCTTTCAAATTGGTACAAGTCCCCTATGTAGATATTTTTCATAAGGTTTAATTCTTAATTAAATTGGTTTAGTTTGAAGCAGTAAATTAGGAAATTAAATTGCTTAAAGAAATGACAAACTCTATTAAACATATTTTCATATGGATTTTCACTATGAAGTTTTAAAATCTAGTTTAAAATGTTTCAGTTCTTCCTGAATGAACAACAACTAAATGAAGTGTAACTTTGTGGCACCTAGACCTAGTCACACATGTGACTGATATATGGTTATGATGAAAAACACTTGAATTCACTGTTATTTTTAGTTTAAATATTCGAGAAAATACAGAAAAAATGCATCAAGTCAGAAGCATAAAACATGAGCCAGATCTTTCATGTTGTGTTGCACAGAAAACAAGCACTAATATCAGGCAGTGTGGCTGTTCCCAAACCTCCAGTAGCACGTCTGCCACACAAATTGAAAAAGCGTGTTGTGATATCATTTTGGACAGCAACGCTTTTGTCTGTAGAGCATTACTGTCTGGGAAATGGTTTCAATCATGCAAATAAAAGGAATTTTAATAATAATACATGTAAGGTTTTTTTTATTTTTTTTTAAGAAACTGTGTCTCTAAGAGATGCTTATGTGCCTCCTGTGTCATCTCCTGCATTAATGTTCAGTGAAATAGTTCATCTGAGAATGTCTTGAATATAAATTACTCTTGTCAGTAAATGAAGCTGTTACTAAGGAATGGAAAAGGTACACAGGGGGATGTAAAGCCAAGCAAATTAGGATTTGGCTTTTTGTCCTGTTAGAATCATAGAATAGTTGGGTTGGAAGAGACTCTTAATGGTCATCTAGTCCAACCTCTCTGCAGGGAGCAGAGGGGGGAGTTGGTTGAAGTTAGTCAAAAAATAAAATAAGTTTGATGGAGTTACAACTTTATAAATGGGTCAAAAAAATATGTTCTGAATTATGTGGGAGGATGTAACAGTGAAATTCTGCGTGGAAAGTGAAGTTGGAAGATAGTTTGTAAGACTAAGTTCAGATAGAGATGGCTCTATTATACAAAAAAAGTTATTGATCTAAACAGAATTATACCAGATCTGAAACTACTGACAGACCAGAAATTATCAGCAGAATATTTTGTGAGAATGTTGATTCTTATAAGATTTAATATTAAACACACGAGGAAACTTGTATTTTTCTAAGCATAGTGTTCTCTGAGGGCTTAAGGATCCTCACTGTAGAATGAACCTTAAACACCAGAGTGAAAATAATTAGAAAACTCCTTTTATTCTCTGGGCTTTGGGTTTTCAGTTTAATATCTGTGTTCCCACTAATACTGCACTGAGGAATATTGTGTGACTTCAGAGACCTGTGAATCTGGTACACCAATTGTAATAACCCTACAAGCATATTCTTTGCATTAACCTCCATAATCACCCCAGGACAGGTTTTTTCCAAACTTTGCCTCCTACACATTTCTTATCTGTTCCAAGAGCACTAGAAATACAACGCTTGTCAAACTGATCTGTGAACATAGTGGTAATGTAAATCAGAGACTAATAATTTTGGATTGCTACAAGTAACACTGTTTACTAAACAGAAGTCTTCATTTAAAAAAAAAAGGAAACAAACAAAAAGGTTATTTAGTTTATATGATACAAGTGGGTGATAAGTTCCCTTCTATCCTACATACAGTTCTGCTCCTTGTCAGAAAAAGTACTATCCACAAGCCCCCTCACCTGGCTTTGTTAGCATCTCACTCCCTTTCCTGGAGGCTGTGTGGGAGCTGCTGCCCTCTTTTCTGCAGAGAAGCTCAATACGGCTGTTGAATTTCGTCTCCATGGACAAGATTGCTAAATTTCCTATGCCCTAGAGTTGTACTTGGACAAGAAAAAAGAAATCTACTAAGAAGAATGTTCTAATATAGTCATAATATTCTCCTCACTCGTGCTGTTAGTTCAAATGCTGAGGGGTATTGGATGACTCAGACTCCAGGGAAGTATGCATGAGTTTCACGCCTCCTCTTTAAAGCATCAAAGGAAAACGTGATTTTGTTACCTTGTGCTCCCATCTCCCTCACTTTCTATTTCTCTTTCTCGCTTATTTTCTCCCCTCCCTCACCCTCTCCACTCCGGCTTGATATAGCGTGACTAACTGGGAAGTATACATGAGCATTGGACATTAGGAGCCTGAATCTCCAGTGCATAGATCGCTACCTGTCAGGAAGCATAATTCGCTTCTGGATGTGAACAACAGCTATACTACAATAGACATATTTCTAAATAGATTTGTCATGTTGATAAAAGCATTCAGAGGTAGCCAAACCATATTTCGACAAGAAATACATATGGTTTTATAGAGTTGAAGTATTGTGACTAGGTTCGGTTTTGCAATTCCTGCTAATGTTATGTAGTTATGTGTTGTTAATTTTTAGTGTGCTTCCAGCTGTAATCACTCTCACATAAAAAGTCAACTGCTACAAAGCTGGCATGCTTCTGCTGTTAATATTTTGAATCCTAACACACTCCACATGGGCTACTCCCATGCTGTTGTCAAATATTTGTTCACAACAGAACTGTGTGATTAATTATTTTTCCAGGACATGAATAAAACTTGAAAAGGAATCCTTCTTGAATGAAGTGGTGTGAGTTTTTCATTACTATCATCAAAACAAACAGCCCCTGCCTCAGATTCCATACTTGGCCAAAAAAATTTTTTTTTTTTGTAATTTGAGAAAAAAAAGAAAAATATATTTAAGAATATTTAACAAAAGAAAATTAATTGGTGGACTTACACAGCACTCACAAAATATCAATGGCTTCCATGTTACAAACCAACACATATTCATAGCATTTCCCTATGATTATGGAAGAACACAGCTTCAAGATCCTGCTCTGCTTCAGAAGTTTCAAATCTAAGTATGAGAGTGTTCTCAATCACCATGTTTTATATCCAAGATAGAGCTAGTTTAGGTCTTTTCTGTTAAAATTATTTCATTTTGTGTAAACTACTTGCATATTCTCCAGATCAGAGACTGTATATCACATCTCTAGGATAAGTACCCTAAATACCATGCAGAAGATGAATTATCTCACAGTCTTGTTTTATGCTTCAGTGGACATCTGAATGTTCTGTATGGAGTTGAAAACCTCTCAAATGGGCAAACTGAGAAAAACAGCTTAGAAATGTTACTCAAGGCAGAGTCTTGAGAGTTAAGAGTTCAAAGTACTGCTCTTACACAGATATTAGATTTTTATTCAGTATTTTTGCAAACTATTTTAGCACTTTAGCATCACTTTCTCTTCTTGGGAAGGTATTCAGATTATGCATGAAAGTCTGCTGATTCTGGAGCGCATCTGAACTACAGTAGACCCGGTTCCCTCTCTGTGTTCTAAGTCAGCAGAACAAGTTGAATCTGAGTTTTTGCATCCAGTATAGGTCCCATAACTCAGCTATTCATACATTCTCTTTCTTTTTCCTCATATGGTCACAAAGTTGTACAGCAATGACATGGAGAACAGCCAGCACACAGACTCCATTCTTACTCATGAATCCTACAAAACCCTTGTAACCAATATGGAATGGGGTTTTCTTTCAAGATTAGAGACACAACCCTAAAAGTTTATACTCTGGTCCTCCACATTCTCACTGCAGAAATCCATGTGGACTTAATCTTGTCTGTCCATGGAGATGAAGGGGAAGATACAGTTTACTTTATTTCTTTTTTTATAGGTCCTCATAAAAGTACTGTGTCAAATGTTTAAAAAAAACCTTGGGTTCAAATCCTTCTGTAACATATATTGGTTTGGTGGATTTGGAACCACTTTGCTGGAGTTTCAATGACAGAACTATGCCTATAAATTTCAGTAAGTGCCTGGAAAAGTGCGTTGCTTAAGAAAGAAAAATATAGTCTAGTCAAGTAATCCTCCATTGTTGTCTCTTCTAAAAGAATTCTTGTTTGGCTGTGTTACACTAATAATTTAAGTAATATGTAGGAACACTCTTAGGCAGTTGAACGTGACTGTCGTTATTATTAAGCAGTTAGACTGATTCCTGAGATTATTTTGGAAGGTGTCAATTGTCCACTTGGAGAATTTCCAGGCATATTGAGGAGCTGGAACTTCTTGTGGACTAGTCTCCATAGTTTGTATAGAGCCAGCCTGTTTAGAGGTGAAGATGTGGATGAACAAAGATACAGGCTGATCTGGGTTACCTGGACTCTGTGCCGAAAAAGGATTCCAGAATGTGTTTAATTTGGTAACTAAATCAACATGCTAAGGTCATATTCTACATTCAGAGGTCAGTTAAAAATTTCCATTTCTTCATTGTAAAAAAATTAAAATGAAACCCTAAAGTTTGGTGTTTGTCATGTATTTTCTAAAGAAATATTATTGGAGGTTATATAACTATGTAGGATGCAAGACTTTTTGTGGCTGCAGAAAAGAACGGAGAACCCACCCATTCTGTAATACAATTAAAACTCCTGCACATCCTGTGGTCAGCCGATGCTTTTGAATACACAGATGTGAGAATCTAGTGGCTTCAACAGGCATCATGTTGGTCTTTGAAGGACAGAAACAACCCTCTCACAGTGATCTTACGGGTGGATATCAGTAAATGTATATTATAATATTTGAAGCATAATAATTCCTTCTCTTATGTCATTATATGAGATAAATTTAAGAGTAATATACATGAATATGTTTAATTTAGTCTCATTTACCTCTCTTTGTTGAGTATTCCTTCCAGCCTTCCACTTATAAGACAGTAAGAGGAAATGAAGGGAAGGTCACTGATGGAGCTATTATAAGAAGCACTTCTGTAATACTTCAGTCCTACAAAAGCACATGAACAGCACATTGTTTATTATCCATTCAACTGTTCATTCAATACTCTGAAAGCAGAGAAAAAGCCTTAATTTGATAATAATAGAACTACTTCATTTATGTCAGCCAGAAGAGGAAGCTGATGTATTTGTAGGTATAAAGCTGTTTTTCGATGCCTACAAGATGAATATACAATACCTGTATGGATATTAAATGTCTGCTTTATAGGGATATAAAGAAAAGAGACCTCATGATCCATTAAAAAAGTGAGTCTTTTCCTGTTGCGGTAAGGGATGTCTGTGCACTCCCAGGACATCAGCAAGCTTCAACATCTGTCTGGTTATTTTGTCTCTTCTCATATGTACTCTGTAGCTATACGGTCATTTTGTCCATTCAAGGCTCTGCCATCTTGGCCTTCAGAAAGCAATCTTGTTTATGATGATATAATCCTCTTGCCTTCTTATAGAAAGATTCTTACTGGATTAGGTTTCAACAGAGGCAGCTGAGCCATGTTTTCTGTGCACCAGGCCGCCGCAATATGGGAAACAATTCACACATTTTCTTGGGAGGCTCCTGTTCTTCCTGTGACCATGTTATTGCCTGTACCCTCTGTATGTTTTAGTTCTTTTGAGTCTCTGTGTTCACTCATGATTGCTCATGTTCAACCATTTGAAAGGAGGGTAGAAAAGGAAAAGTTACCCAATCTGTTCCTGTTAAAAAATGTAGCAGAGGTGTGTTTAAAATGCTTTGAAAAATTAAGCTACGATGTTGAAACAGACTACTGTAGGTAAACCTGAGTTTAGGTATCCCCTTGCCATCTCTTCAAAAAATAAGAAAATATTGATGAAACGGCACCTTCTGAAGCTGTGGAAAGACATGTGAGATAATAACTGGAAAGAGGTCAAGTCAGTGACCTCTTGCTCTATTATTGCTATGATCATATTTTTGTAAACCCTGTGGTAGTTTACACTGTAGTCCAAGGCAGTTGCCCATGGTTGGTGTGTGAGGAGGGTGAGAAGGAAAAAAAAGTCAGTGAGGGGTTATTTTTTTTTTGTCTAACAAGAAAGAAAACTGCATAATAAACTTTATATGCACACTTTTGAATTGCTTTATGAGTCTTTATGACTTACTGTAAAGCAATGCAGGATACAGTAGCTGCTGGCTTGCTCGAACTCTGAACGATTGAAGTTACACGTCATTTATAGACAAGGTAAGGCTTTTCTATATGATCCTTTTTAGTTCTGCTCTTACAACAGATGATATTTAAAATCGGTGCAGTGGTAAGGTTATAGTGTCTTTTTGATACACCATACCAATGTGTTTAAAATATGGTTCTTAGTCCTTCTCTGAGTAGCAAAGTCTAGGACAGCAAAAGATTCTAACAAACAACAAATATATGAAAAATGAGTATTCAGAATTCATTAAAATGTTCAAAAGGTCTGGGTATGCTATTCCGTTTGACTTAAATGGGAACTTAACCCTAACCTTATACTGATTCATATTTCATTGTTGTTTTTATCTTTAAAGGGGACACCCCACACAAAAAAATGCACTCTCACTCAAAAAAAAACACAAAACCCCAAACAAAAACAAAACAAAACAAAAAACCATTAAACTAACCAACCAAAAAGTTACAGCACAAAATATTAGAATGATGATAACTTTCCCTATTGCAGTATTGCCTTTATTTTTATGTGAGGGTTCTAACAAGGCTTAAAATACTTTTAAGCAATTACTAAAATCAATAAAACTGTAGGATTGTAAAGGAACATGAAAAAATGGTGAAGGGCTTGGAGGATTTTTTTGCATTTTTTCTTTTTAAGTTCTTTATCACCCTCCAATTTTCAAAGCTGTACTGGAATGCCAAACATGAACTGAACAGTTTCCTTCATAGACTGTACTTTATTTCCACTTGTCTTTTCATATAGTACGTAATTTTCCCCAGAAAGCCAAAAAATGCCAGATGACAGACAGAAGACATGGACATTAATACAGATCATTCCTAAGACAACTGATCGGAGTATTTTTTTAACCAGTCCTAGTGAAATCCACAGCAGTTACAAATAGAGATCTACGTTTATAGGATAATTTATGTTTCTAATAAGGCCACTTATATGAATAACATGTTTCTTATAAACTGGATAATAAACTATATGCTAAGACCGTAGCAAGCCAATGGCACATTAGTTCCTGCATTTTTAATCAAATGTGGCTCTAGGGGCTAGGCACTACAATCCTGAGTTTACATCCCTTCATTGTTGGGCAGGGGGTGGGGGGAGGAAAGTCAGCCAAAATCATAAAGGGAAAGTGTAAAGCAATATGGCTTAGCCTGAAAGCTCACTGAATCTTTCTTTTCTATGTCTTTGCATCACAGGAAGGAGAATATAAAGAAACTGTCATTTGGAAATGAATGACCTTTGAATGAAGTAATAAAAGCAAAGCCCCTCAGAATCCTTCCAGATGAAAGATGCTATGTAAAGGTATGGTAGTTAGTAGTGGTTTTCAGTTGCAACAACACTGTTTAGTTATGAATTATAGAAAAAATGAGAACAGAATTAGTATATTTGTGAAATAGTTTTGCAGAAACATTTTAGGACTATTATTGTTTTGCAGATCCAAACACGTTTAGACCGTGGATGTATTCTTAAAACAATCATTGTGGAAAATAATGAGTTTGAAATTTATTACTCTACACGTCTGTGTATGTCTAGAAGAGAAAAAGATGTATCATTTAGAAATGAAATGCATATTTTGTTGAAATTTTCATATTGAAAAAAAAATTGAAATGCTTCTAATTCTAGTCCTGAACTGAATTTTTACAAATTTACAGTGACATAAATCATTCACCTATAAAGCTTAATCTCTCTTTATTTTTACAAATTACCTACTAAAAGCACATTATTATTAATTAATTTTCTTCTTATTTTTTGGTGGAGACAATTGAAAATAGTCTCATTGAAAAAAAGAAAACATTCTTCAGAAAGGAGTCAATTCTGATGAAATTTTGTTTAAGAAAAGGAAGGAGAAAAAAAAACCCGCTGATTTTGAAATATTGCATTAGGTGTTTCTGTATTGAGACTCAGTTTTTTATTTCATAACCAATGAAGCAAGTAAGGTACTGGAAATAGTTCAGTTCATATAATTGAACAGAAAGTGACAGCTAAGCTTGTTGCAAGTGTATAATCTGCAGTGATATGTCTCATTAGGGCAAGGGTAATGTGGATATATGCAAATAAGTCTGTTTTAAAATTAAAGTTAAAACCCAAGTTTGTTGCAATGTCTGAGGATAGCATTTGCGTAGCTGAAGGACTAGACTAATGAAAAAATGTGACTTTAGTGCATATACCTTCTAGAAATTTCTTTTGTAACCTCCTATTGTCACTTCATTGTAGTTCATCGGAGGTCACAGTCTGTGCAATGGAGACGGTACCTCTGGAGTACTCAAAAAATTAATGTTGTTTTTTCTTCCAAAATGGGAAATATTGTGTTTTGGGGGGTTGGTTTTTTGTTTTGTTTTGGTTTGGTTT
>VYZM01021333.1:62657-77264 GCA_013398915.1 Dromas ardeola | reverse complement strand
AGTCTTTCACCCTCTATCTAAATAGCTTTCTTAGCAGTCTTTCACCCTCTATCTAAATAGCTTTCTTAGCATATGAGTTCTTTAAAACCAGGGTTGTGTCTTGTAACCTCAAGATTTCACATCAGAGCAAACAATGTAGTAATAAACTCAGTTGTTACCCAGTTAAATTATTCACTCTTTCCTGGCAAGTAACCATTTGTACAGTTCTGTCAGTTGGTATCTACTGAGCTCCCATGCCCCATGGAGACATAATTCAGTTCACTTTTATTTCTTTCCATCTATATTCCTGATGGTCTTCCCCAGCAGTTCTTTTCTGCTTCATTAGCCAAGCAATACTATGAAATCTGTGTAGAGACAATAAAGTCAATTGGTCTGAAAATGATTCTTGGTTTGCTTAACGCTGCAGGTAAGACCAGGATGTTTTATTACAGGATTGCCAAGCTGCCATATCAGATGGTTAAGAGAGCACACAAAGGCAAAATGCGTTGTAAAAATCTGAATTTAAATATTACCTGGTTTATTTCCATCAGCTCCTTGTTCTTCTTCATCCAAAATACTGCAAACTGGTTCATTCATGACGTTGTCATAAATTTTTGCAAGGGTAAATAGGATCGTTGTAACTGTGCCAAACATGTGAGCAAGTGAAATGTATTATTACATCAATTAGAAAAGATGATTTATGGGAAATGGAAGTTGAGAAACGAAGTGACTTCTTCTGTTTCAGCAGGATACCTTCCACCATCAAATACGTTATGGTTTGCAAGGCTGCAGCAAGACCAAACATGTGGTTTTGGATTGAATTCATGCAGCAATAATCATCATCCTACATTACTGAAAACTCCTTGACTGGAGATAACCATAGCTTTTCCATTATTTTTCTTCTCTTTTGTGGGTGACACTTCATTACTGGAAGTCTGTTCCCTTTTTTTCCTTTGCCTCATAATTCAGATTCTTGGCACACCATGTTGAATTTTATGGTTAAGGGTAGAGCAAATCATTCACAGCTGTCTGTTGGTTAGGTGTGCTCTGTACTTAAAAAATATTCATCTTGGTGTTGTTTCAACCCAAAATCAAGTGTTCCCAAGGTTCTGGCTTAAACATGCCAATTTTCATACCCAATTTTCTTCTTCCTTTGCTATTTTGAATGTGTTGCTGACACTTTACAGATGATGTTGTCCAAACACTGCTGCCTGGAGCCAAAATGGGTCTGAATTAGTAGTCAACAGATATTGCCACAATGGGAACATTAGTTTAATTTTCCATTATTGTACTCTTTCTTCAACAATATAGACTTTAATTTCCAATCAAGGTAATATCTCTATCAAAGGATTGGGATTAATCGTATTTAACATTTGGACTGGTTGGGTTGCAATGTTTCGTTGTAAATGCCTGGAGCTTATGTTTTGAAATTTATCTGAACTCCAATGGCAGCACATATTCAGATAGATGTGTTTTTTTTTTTCTTGTGTTGGCAAATTGCATGCTCCATTTCTAAGCACAGATATGATAATACAACATCCACCCAATCAACGTTGTGGGCACGTGTAAATCAACGTTTAGGCACCTGTCTAGGTGCTGAAAAGTCCATTTGGACCTACATATCCAAGGTTTATCTATTTTATTGTTAGGCCTTGTTAAAGATATTCCAGCTTGTCTTTTCTCCTGTGTTCAGTAGAGCTGTCAGTTCCTATTTCTCTGTCTTAGAACCAACACCAGGAAGCAGTAAAACTTTGTATCGTTTGGCAAGAAACCCTAGCATGCATGATGCCAGCTGACCATAGCCAGCCTGTACTGCAGCTAGAGCCATTAAGAAATAAAGCCTGCTTAGAGGCTGGCTATGCCTGCTGGAGAATCTGGACTGGTAGCAATCTGAATGGAGATTTATAGCTAGTATCTGCTGCCTTGATACAGTTCAGGAAGTGCAGAGGGAACACATAAGGCCAGAAAATGGCCTTCTCAGTCAATGAAATAAGGTTCCATGTTCACTGCTTCTTGATGGCTCCTCATCAAGCTTGTTCAGATTAGAAGTCAAAGGAAACACTAAGTGGTTTTGTGGGTTTTACACTGTCAGCTCTACCAGCATGATCTGGGATATAAAAGTCAACATGTGATCTCACTGCTTCTCACATTATTTGGAGTTATGAAGATTCTTGGGCTGAAATTTAGCTGCTTAAGGTGCATGTAGCAGAAAACAAATCTGTCTTGTACATTCCTTTTAGGGTATCCCTGAAGAAGTTTAAATTCTGGGGGGCTTCTAAACAATTGAGAATGGTGAAATATCTTCTCTTTTGAAAACTCTGACTCTCAATTAACCTAAATTAATGAATTTCCTTATAGGTTTCTTACAGGGATCTAAATGAGTGCAGTATACTTTGTCTGAAGAACTGATTCCCAAGTAAAGTGTGTAAAGTAACTCACACAGAAACCTGGTGAATGATGGTTAACATGTTTCTAAGCTCTTCCACTCATAAAAACCATTCCTCCTACAGCAAATATTTATTGACAGCATGAATTTTTGTGTACAACATGTAAGAAACACAGATTTCAATACCAGAGGAAAATAGTGCTTTTGCATATGAAGTGAGATGAAAGATGTATTTAACTATAGGACCATGCCTATTAATTTTCTCAAGGGTACCTTTTATCATGGCTTTTCACTAGTTGCATTTGAAGGAAACAAACCACTTGAAAAAATATGTAAGATGGGACAGTTACTCCACTCTTTCCTCTATGTAAGTCTAGTTTGCATCAATGACGACTTATGACGACCCATGAGCAAGCAATGTGCCCTTGTCGCCAAGAAGGCCAACGGAATTCTGGGCTGCACAGGGAAGAGTGTGACCAGCAGGTCAAGGGAGGTCATTCTCCCCCTCTACTCGGCACTGGTGAAGCCACAACTGGAATACTGTATCCAGTTCTGGGCTCCCCAGTTCAAGAGAGACAGGGAACTACTGGAGAGAGTCCAGTGGAGGGCAACAAAGATGATTGAGGGATTGGAGCATCTCCCTTAGGAGGAAAGGCTGAGAGAGCTGGGACTCTTTAGCCTGGAGAAGAGAAGGCTGAGGGGAGACCTTATGAATGTTTACAAGGATCTAAAGGGTGGGTTGAAGGAGGATGGAGCCAGGCTCTTTTCAGTGGTTCCCAGTAACAGGACGAGGGGTAACAGGCACAAGCTGGAACATAGGAAGTTCCCATCAAATATGAGGAAAAACTTCTTTATGGTGAGGGTGCCAGAGCACTGGGACAGGCTGCCCAGGGAGGTTGTGGAGTCCCCTTCTCTGGAGACTTTCAAGACCCGTCTGGATGCAGTCCTGAGTAATGTGTTCTAGGCAATCCTGCTTTAGTAGGGGAGTTGGACTAGGTGATCTCTAGAGGTCCCTTCCGACTCTGAAATTCCACAATTCTGTGATTCCGTGACTCATGCTTCAGTGGATTTCTTAGACATTGAAGTCTTCTGTTGTTAGGTGCCATGATTTAGAAAGCCATCCATTTATTTGGCACAGCACATTTCAAGTATGCTATGGTCTTCAAGATCATTATTGAAGACATTGACATCCTGCTTTTCTTTCTCAGCAGATTGCTGACCTCTTAATGCCTGACAAGCTCTTTTGCTTTCACGGATATGAGCATCTTGCTTTAGACCATAAAGTGTAGAATATTCTAAACAGATGGACATAGCAGTACAATGGTCTATTGAAGTTCAAAATGATATTAAATTCCTTGAGATTTAGTCTTATTCATGTACATTGGGAAATATTTCCCAGTTTAGTCTGAATTTCTGTTTATTCACAATACAGTAAAAAGAAACAGAATCTGGCTGTCATTATTCTATATAATTTATAGATAATTTAACTTACTTATAGCAATTTATGAAAGAGAAGGAAATAATAAATTTGTAGATAAATTAACAGTCAGTATTGAAGAAAGCTAGTTAGAAAAAAAGGTGTACTGAAACCTAATTTTAAGGCAAAACATTCACCGAAATATTTTTGGATTGATACTAGCTTTATGGATTTAGAGAGCAGTTGTTAATAAAAAAATATATTCATGAGTTATTACAGACAGTTCATTTAATTTGTATGAAAAAAAAGGTCACTCTATCTCATAAGAAAATTGTTCATAAAAAATAGAACAGAGATTATGGTGTGTATATATATGGAAAGCAATGACATTGTCGCCAATTCAGAGTGGAAATTCAGTCTCAAAACTTCATGTCCCTGCTTAGTGCTTTGACCAAGAGGTCAAAGATATCTACTAAGTATTATAGACTCTGGATCTCATGATGCTTTTCCTTCTAAATTGTAAGTCAAAGCAATGTAGAGAAACAAGCAAACTTTTTTTTTAAAAAAAGAAAAGAACAGCTTTGAAGCATTTTGTTTCATCCCCTTGTGGATCAGGACCACTCTCAGAAAATTTTCCTTTTCAGGCTGCAATGTTACTGAAAGCAGCTGTCTGCGAAATGTGGTAATAAATGATGCTATTAGCAGTACTCCTGGCCTGGCTAAATGTGGTAGCCCAGACATTTAGTTGCAGTCTTTCGGGCTCAGATACGTTTAAAGGTGTTCAAAGATGTACTTAAAGAACTCAGACTCCAAAATATGTTATTTTATTGCAACATATTTTATATATTGACACAAGGATAGCATTAATTTATTGGTAATCAGGTTAAGAAAAGTCTTCCCCCTGCACTTCCTATCTTGACTAAACAAATTGCTGACTCACAGAACGAGATAAGAAGGCGGCGTATCAGGGAACTTCTTTAATCATCGTAGGTGAAATTGGATCCTCAGATTAACAAAACAAGAAAAAATTATATTCCCTCTTTCTCTGTTTTTTGTTAAAATATTGGTAGGCATGCCAGTGTTTCTGACTGCCCACAACTGAATCTGAGGCTTAGTATTGCAAATTCAGTGAAACTTTGGAAAGAAATGTTGAGGTTCTTTCATAATTTAACTGAAATTAACATGGGGGTTAATATTTACATTCTCACAAATCCAAACAACAATTTATGTATTTGTTTTATATTAAAAAAAACAATTTCTACATTTTCAGAGCAGTCACCAAGAAAGAAAAGTTATAAATATTCATTTCTGCCCTCATCAAAAATTATTTTAAGACTATTGGAAAAAAAACTGCTTCTTTAAAGAGCATGCTGGCCCAACCCTCAGCTGATTTGCAGCGTTTTACAGCTGCCATAAATATGGTGGTGCAAAACATACAAAGGTTCAAAGAACAGCTGTGTATTTGTGATCTGATCCAGCAATGTGATAAAGGCAGTCAACAATCAAAGCAAATGAAGGATGGTTAGTGTATTGTGCAGGACTTGCTCACATTCTTGAAGCATCAGTCTCCAAATAAATTACTGTGATAAACCTTCTGTAATAAGGAATGTCCATAACATTTACATCTCTGTAAACAGCAGAGTGAACGGCAGAGCATAAAGCTAACAAACGTTCTACGTTAAAGCTTCAGGATCAATAATGTTTTTAAGATGTTATCAAACAAAACATTCAGTGTTGAAAATAACAGCCTCAGCTTTATACAGATAAAAAAAAAAATAAATAACTGCCATACTGCCTTTATGAAGAAATGTAGTTGCAGAGCCAAAGTTTATTGTTCCTTAATGTTTATTTTGCACTGTAAAGAGAAGATGCTCAATAGAAACTGAAATTAATTGCAGATGAACTTAGAAGGAATAAAAGATATACATAGGTCCAATAATTGTCCTTTTCTGCTTTGTGGTGTGAAGCAGTCTTCCAAGTGTGGAATACAGTCCTCCTACTTAGTGGTCTTAAGGGAAGAGTTAGATACTTCCATGACAAGGTTGCATGGCTCAATGGAAAACTGAAACGTAGGTGACACATGCCCTCATTGTCTACCAACTGCAAGGATCTGATACTGTCAGATTAGCAAAGCATTACTGCTTCAGTCCTCAGAAGGAAAACCCTTCCCAGCTGTTGGAATGAGCTGAAGGAATAAGATTAATTAGAAGCAGAGAACAGTGTCAGCTTCCTGAGACAAAGACAGCTGAGCTGTTCTTCTCAAGATGAGATTATTTCCTTGTCTACATGAATTAGAACTCTATGTGGAAACACATAAAAGATTAACTTTGTGTATGGTACAGAGACAAAGCTATAAACTGTGCGTGTAATCGTTTGTGGTGGAATTTGGTTCTGGATTTAGACACCCAACTGTAGATGTCTCATGTTTCTCGTGGATGTCTCCATATATGGCCAAGATGTCTAATTTCCCTTTGTAGTCAGTGCAGACTTGTAGATATACTTAGTCTAAAGAACATTAAGGCTGTGCAAATCCAAAGTGTCTACCCTTACATTCAACTTTTTTCCCCTGTGTAGCACCCAAAATTTATCTTGTTCATTACAAAGATAGAAGTCACTATAGCATTAGACAGCATTATTCTGTTTAGATTAAATCTACCTTGATCATTTTGTTCTCTCTCTGTGTTCATGTATGTTGTTTATTTTTTTTAACAGAATGGCGATGAAAATTTAAAAGAAGAAAAGACAAATTTTCTTTTTTTCTGTATGCTTTTTTTAAATTTTAGCTATAAGCAGGAAAATCATGAGAATATCTGGAAAAACCCATGCAATGATTTGCTGATTTATTGCAACAACAACAAAAAAATCCCTTCGTCTTCTTTCATTTCTTTCCTTCCCTTCCATATTCCCTCCTTCCTTTCTTCCTTTCTTCTTTCCACCCATGTTTCATTCTTTCATTTCTTCCTTTGCAAAAAATAAAAACATGTTTATACAGACCTCAGTTTTTAGTAGTCTGATAATCTTTCTGCAAAATTTTAACATCTGAATCTATATTGAAAAGGTCTTTATTTGATTAAAACATCAGGATATAACCCTTTAGAAATAGTCCAATTAACTAATTCACTCACTAACTGATAAGAGAAGAGGATCATTTTCCTTTTTCCAGGAGATATATGGGAAACAGGGCAAAATGCAGCAACTGAGGAAGAAATATGATCTGAGAAACAGAATGGTTTAGTACTAAAATTTAAATAAATTCACATTTGATTTCCTAAGCTGGAGAGTACGAAACTAATAAATTTTAGCAGCTAAAATTAGAAGCCAGTCTGATCCTTGGCTACACCACTAGAAATAGATGTGAAAACAAAATTTTGATTTTCACCCTGGCCAGGCCATTGATTCGCTCTTGACTGTACTTCGTTTTCCTCATCTGTGAAATGGAGATAGTGAAACCCTCTCACTCCATGGAATCCCATCTAAAGCAGAATGATAAATCATTTCATGTGCTTAATATTGGTGTTTCTAAGATTCAAAACATAGTGCAACATTTTATTTTTTCTCATGTTTCTCAACTCTGACATTGATGCCATATAAACTAAAAATGGATAAATGGAAAAAGGCAAATTCATTAACTTCATTCTTCTGCGTTTTTATGTAGGTGGTATCACTAACTTTAGATCAGAGACTAGGCACTTACTGTTTCTTGTTGT
This sequence comes from Dromas ardeola, assembly GCA_013398915.1. Taxonomy (NCBI): domain Eukaryota; kingdom Metazoa; phylum Chordata; class Aves; order Charadriiformes; family Dromadidae; genus Dromas; species Dromas ardeola. The sequence goes on along the minus strand of VYZM01021333.1, from coordinate 69,775 downwards.
AATGGAATACAACTCTTTCTTGACAGAGAGGAATGAGATTCAGAATACTGCAGTCTCTCAAAAGTCTGTGTTAATTTTCTTAATTAAATTCTGTCTCACTTTAAAAGGTTACAATGTCTCTTTATTTACAGAGCAGCTTATTCATTCAAATCTTTTTTTTCCCCCTTGAGCTTGTCAGAAGCAGTTAATGTTGATACAGCTTGACATTTTGCCCAGACTGCATCGAACCACAAATCTGAGAATAGAATGTGGCCATTAACAATTTAATAACCTGTTGCAATACTTAATTTTTTTCCACATCAGCAGTGTCACACTTGATAATGGTGTGATTTTTACCTTTACTGAATGAGACGAGACTATTTACTTTACATGCCATGGTTTCTAAAGTGCCTCAGAACTGTAACTAGTCAGAGGATTCATTTTTAAGTGCTGGCTAGTTGAAAATGTCAGAATCCATAAGTATACTTCAGCTGAGACTTGACTAAAAGGCAAAAGTTTTGTCTGAGAAGTAGGCATGAAAGTCTTGATTCAGTATAGTAGACAAACACATGCTTAATCTGAAGAATATGAAAACCATTGACATCAGTTGAAATGCTTTTACACATAAACTAGGCATGCGATAAAATACTTTCATGGCTAAATCTTAAGCTTCTATTCATGTTGTAGTCCTGGTAAAAGTCAGTAAGACCTATAAAACCATTTCATTGATTTCAGCAAGCTTTGACTCTTACATTGTAATTGGAAATAGGAAAACTTTATATGGAACATGGTTTTTAGAACAGTTTCCATAATCAGTGTGCAGCAGTAGATTTTTGGCTAAAATGAGAAATATTTTAGGCAAACCATGGCTAAGATAAAGTACATATTATATCTAATGGTGGATGTGCCAAAAAGATAGAAGATGACAAAAGAAATTTAGCACTCCAAGCGTGTTAATATAGAGCAGAAATATCTGGAGAGGCTGTCCAATATTTTATCAGTGTTTAATATAGTCATGCTGTAGCAGGCAATTGTGTAGCTTTCTCCTGTCTCCTGGCTGAGTGTGTTTTTTTCCTGATGGTACTTATGGGAAACTTTTATAGACCATTAGTAAACCACCACAGTCTATTGCACCCAAACCTAATCCAGTGCTCACAATTCATTTTACAAAATCTGAAAGTGCTGTAGGCTGAAGGAGCTCGTATCTCTGTGTTGTTTCAAATACATTTCCATAGACTAACATCTGATCTTGGTTATATCTCTATAAATTTACAATAACTTAATTGCTTTTCATGGAATTCTTGCTAGTTTATATTTGTCCGAGTGCACGCTTTGGCCATACTAGAAGCAAATCTAAAAATAAGTAACTCTTCTTATCTCATAGTATGGGAAAATCTTTAAATACTTTTTTTTTAGATACACTTCAAAAATTCTAATCCTTACTGACCCCTGGCTCTTAGTGTGATGCCGATTGCTTCACAAAAGTTCTGTCATAATATCACTAGCTTCGGTAACTACACTTTTGTTCACCTACAGCTGTAACGTTATTATTTATACTGGTTAATAATGTACTTCCTTGTCTTTTTTTTTTCCATCAGCATAAAAAAGTGTAAGAAATTTTTTTCTGGCTTCTGTTGAGTTAGCATCCTTCTTGTACAAAGAAGTTGTACTTCTTTGAGAAATATAGAGTGCTAATATTGCTTTGGGGAAGTCAGTTTTCATTCTTGAAGTGTGGCTTTTCATGTAGATTTATAATTTAGACTTTCTAGAAGAAACTAGAAACATACCTACGTCTGCCTGAGAGATAATATTATAATAGACTGTGTATCAGAATACTTGTTTTACCTTTCAAATTGGAATAACTTGTTATTTCATTTTTTCCCATGATACTATTTAAATTGAATGTGTACATTCTTTATCATATTTCTGAGCTTGTTTTTGGTAGAAATACGCAAAATCTTCTTTTGAGAATCTCTGCATTGATCACCGTAGGGTCATTGCCTTAGATGTGAGTGAGAAATGCAGCAGGGCATATTTGTTTCAAAATTTCCTTGGGTTTTAGAGACTTTCACTCTCATGGGCCTGCATCATTGCAGGGATTCTTGCACTTCCTGCGTGCAGTCAAGGTGCAAATATCTGACATCAGTCTTAGTACAGGTAGCTTGCATAGTAGTTTGTAGATGGTGGAATAAACTCCTCCAAGAGACAAAATAACCTCAGGCTATCTTTGTTTAAAGAAATAAAGAATAAGGTCATAATTTATTTCAGTAACTTCATCAAAGATGTATATATAGACATATAAAAAATGCATCTCCACTTGTACAAAAATGTATATTGGCTCAAGCTGCACAAACTTTTTGTTAGGACACACTTCCACAACCTCTAAAATGAGTACCTGTTCCCATACAATTAAAATAGGTAGCAGATTAAATAACAACATACTGGAATTAGGTTAAAATTAATTCTTTCATTCACCTCAAGGATGATTTTCTCATCTTGTGAAAAACTTATCAAACTTTCCCAAAAAATGCCATTAAGTGTATAGGATAGCTCAAATCAGCTGAGAAATCTCTGAAGCTTCAATTTAAAGATCTTTCTTTTTTGGGGTTTTGTTTTGTTTTCTTTTGGTTGGTTGGTCGGTTTGCTGCATTTTGCTTTTAGATTCTATGTATGTGATTTGCCTTTAATTCCAGTTGAAAAAATCTAATTCAGCATGCAGTTGCTGTTAACATTTGGATGATATGCCTGGAAAGGCACTCGGGAGTATACAGTTCAGGTCTGGTTTTCTAGTACCAATTACATTTGTTGTTCACTATGAACCCCTTCAATAGCTCTTCACAAATTTGAACCTTATTTTACAACTCCACTTTGTCTTAGAGACAGTAGATCACATTCAAGGGTGTAGCACAGCTGGTGGCTTCTGCAGGACCAATAAAATATGATGTGTGCTTTAGATACATTTCTCTGACAGTACATTCCATCAAGACTTAGCAAATTTGTCCCTCATTTTACAACTCAGTTTTGTGTAGCAACCAGGAATCTTACCCTGAAATGGGCTGAGCACAGGCTGTTTTTTGCCTTTATAGCACCTTGATAAAATTATAGGGATGCTGTAGTCTGATGTCAAGAGGAATTGCCCAGAAACAGCAACACCTCAAGAGCATTAGGAGAAATAGACAATATGATGTATTTCCTCTTGTATAAACAGTGACATCTAGAGTTGCCATTAGTATTCCCTAATATGCAACTAAGTTAAAGGTTATCATCTGCTGCAGATTTAATGGATTGCATTAGAATTACAGCAAATGACCCTTGCAGCTCCTTTAAACTTGATCGATCACAATGTAATTGTCAAGGCGGGCTAGCAATTAATTTTCATTAGTCAGGGAAGTCATTAATGCTTGCTGTTAGGGAAAATGACTATTAGATTGAAATGGAAGGGATTCAATCATTTTTTACAATTAAAAAAGTTGGCCTAATTTGCTGGTTCCATATGTGCAGAAGAGTATCATTGCGGCTCCATTACCACGTACTATTCCTGCTGTGATGCACTGTTTCCAACAAAGAGTTGAATATGTCCCTTTTCATACTGAAAGGGAAGGCATTTATTACAAAACTTCTATTGGGAATATTCTTTTTAAAGAACGCTTCATCAATTTTTTTTTTTTTTTTCTATTGCCTTTAAAGATATGCTGGAATTTAATGCTATGGTGAAAGGCGTGCTTCCTCAAGTCAAAGTGCTATTTGTTTTTCCTTTGACATACAGGGCTTTTTTACTGAATAAGACAGAGGAGTTGAAAGATCCCAGGATCATTCAGCTGCCTTGGTAAATACTAAATTGCCTGGCAATGACAGTTAGCTGTGGTATAGCTGCTTGACATCACGGGTGATACAACAATGCTCTTGATTCATGCAGCACATTTCATCTGAGAACTTCAAAATATTTTTTCAAACTCTACCTTCAAAAGGTCCAGGTCAAATATAGAAGTCAAATTGAATCAGAAAACCAAACATCTTAAACTCAAAGAGGGAGTTTTCGTAAAGGCTTAACCTTGTCCAATTTTTTTTCCCATTTTATTAATTGGTATTGTTTTCCCGTATCCTTGGTGTTAGGATGCACATTGCTGAGACACCTTTTGTTATCCTATAAGCATGTTTCAATGCATTGTCTTTAATTTCTCTGTAAATGTGCTTTTAATGAGTTTGAGTAGAAAAACCCCAAAGCTATCTAGGCCTGATGTAGTCCCTCTGAGACTAAATTTCACCCGCATTTTAGGTACCTAATGAACAGTTTGTTTTTTACTGCATACTGCCATTTGTTGTAAAGCAAATGCTAGAAAGGAGAAGTATTTGAATGTTTTCATAAAATTGTCTGTCTCAGTTTAGGTCAATAAATTAGGTGAACATGATGTAGCTCTAAAGGCTTTCAAAAACACTTTATGCTTTTCCTTGACTGAAGGAATTTAGGCATTTCAGTGAGTAACTCAAAATTTATGTGCCTAAAACATGCAAAATTTGAGTAAATTGGCTCGTATTATGATGACTAAAACATATTGAAGAAGATATATTAATATATTACTTATTGTACTAAGAAGGGTTTAGAAAGTTTAAAGCCAAACATGAAAGTATATTATTCCCAAACATACATAAGGGAATATACACAGGAATAAAGTTAAGTTTTTAGACTTTGAGGGTTTTTGTGTGTGAGGGATGTTAATGCGAATTAGGTACTTAGCTGCTTCTGCAAATGCCTCCAAGAACCTTATTTTCATCTCTATCAATCCAGAAAACGTTTCAGAACATTTAGTTTGACATATATGTTGGTTTCTATATAGTCAATAAAGGCAAAGGGATACCCAGTAAGTGGAATTCATCTGATCTATTTTGATTTCATACCATGAGGAAGTAACTGGCATCCCAACATCGTCTTTTCACTTCTCCACTGATTTTAAGGGAAACTGGGATGACCAGCTCAAACCTAGATGTCTGTATCGTGAGTGTTTAAATATATATGAACAGCCCCTCTACTGGTGTTTATAAATCTGACCTTTCAAGACTCAGGAGCCTGAAATACAATTTCAAAAGCATCAAAACACTTAGATACCTAAAAGTCTTTGAAGTGATTTCCTTGATTCAAGTTTTGAAGTCACTTTTGAAAATGTTACCCTTTGTTATAAAATTTTTACTTTCTCGCTTGGAAGATTTCCAATAGCACTTTCATCACATAGGATATATTGTTCTACAGTTTGATGAATTGCCTCTTTTATAAAACAAAAATATGTTCAAGATGTGTGTGGGATAGTCTAATCCTATTTTCAGGTATGTGGCAATCTAGATGCTTCACTGTTAGAAGAATATTTTCAAAGTTGGGATCTAAATCAAAATCCTTCCTAATGTTCAGTGGTGGTCAACACTCAGCTCTTCCTTTAGACAATGAAGTTCAGCAGTTGTGAAATTTGAATATTTAGGAAACCGAGGCTTCCTAAGTCATTAAACACTCCATTCATACATTACGTGACTAGACATTTAACTTATTTGAAAGAATTACACTTCCACTCTTGTAGCTAATGCTTTACTGGCAGTTGGCAAGTAGCAATTGGCAAAAGCCTAATGATTAAGAAAAAGGAAATTATTAAAATGGGTAGGACTGTGTTCTTTGTAATTGATGGGTTGTTCAGATAGATTCATGTTTCTCACCTTGTTATATCCTTCAGTTTGAATATGTTTCTGTTGCAAGATTGAGCAGTGTAAGTCAGATTTCCTCCTTACTTATCTGTCACTCAGAACCAAATCCTCAAATAATTATGCACATTTTGAGTCTCAACATTCGTGGTTTTTTAAATTGAAGTCAGGGGATAAAATCTGGCATTTTCATTCAATGCATTATATGGTATGCATTAATGGTAAAGCAGTACACTGTAATCAAAAGTTTCTGTGGGAGCTGGTGTAGGCAGACTTTTTGACTGGATAAATCCTTTTCTATTAAAATAAATGATTTTTTTTTCCTGAGACGAAACACATTATAGGCTGCCATAAATCATATTTCATAGTATCCAAAAAATTGAGAAAGAACAAAACCTTTGCCTTCTCACCTCACTTTTTATACTTTTACTGTTCTTATTTTATTTCTATTTAAAACTGTATTCTTGCACAATTGAACTGTCTTTACAGAACTAGCTTCAAAATAACAGGCCTTTGCTATTGCTGTTGATCAGATTAAAAGCACCATTTTTATTTATTAATTCTCTTTAAACATTTTTGATATTTGAAATGAAAATCCACAAGCTATAGGTCCCTGGAAACTTGTTACAGAAAATCTTGAAGAGAGAGACTACTAGTAACTCTCTTCTACTTTCTAAAGATCTAAAAAGACTAGGGATAGAACTAGGACCACGACTTTGGCGCTTTTCAGAAGCGTGTTGCTACACAGTTCTCATGGGTTAGACATAGAGGACACAAGCTGGGGATTAGCCATAAGACACTGCACAGTCTTGTGAGCCTGATGGCTAACTTTGCCAAAGATCGTGTTACAAAAGCAGAAAAACAACATCAATGAACTCCTGAAACCTGTATTACTGTTGTGTTAGATGATTGTGTAAATGTACAGCAGCAGCTATAACAAAACCCTGGTTCTTCAGAAGTTGATAAAGTCTTCTTAACACAAGCCCTGGCATCTGAGAACATAGATTCTTTTTCTCATTAATCCTCAAAATCATTAAGTTTCAAGGTTGCACTCAGATACTTCTACATCAACAAAAGAAGATTAAAAAAATGAATGTAATGAATCTACATTGTAATTGCTAGAGAGTGGTCTAGCTTAATTTTTATGTTGTGTATCTTACTATTTTGCATTATATAATCTGTTTTAAATATGTCAACTTCATGGAATCATAAAATCAGGGACTCATAGAATCACAGAATCATACAATCATAGGGTGGTTTGTGTTGGAAGGGACCTTTAAAGATCATCTGGTCTAACTTCTTGGCCATAGGCAGGGACTTCTTTCACTAGATCAAGTTGTTCAAAGCCCCAGCAACCTGACCTTGAACACTTCCAATGATGGAGCATCCAGAACTTTTTTGGTCAGCCTGTGCCAGTGTCTCATCACCCTCACTGTCAAAAATTTCTTTCTTATACC
>VYZM01021333.1:34216-60417 GCA_013398915.1 Dromas ardeola | reverse complement strand
ACTTAGGCTGAAGGTCACCGAGTCCAAGCCCCTACTCAAAAGAGGGCTAACATCCCTGTTAATCAGGTCACTTTGGACCTCATCCGTCTGAGTTTTGAGTACCTCCAAAGGTGGAGATTCCAACCTGTCCCATATACAGTCTTCCCTGTTGAATCAAAATAGTAGCTTTTTTTACAAATAAAATGCCTTGATTTTTACACAAACTGATTTCAATTCCAGATGAAATATATTAATGTATTTACAGTAATAAAAAATAAGTAAATGATAGGTTATTTCCTCTTTCTAATTTTTTCTGGGGGAGGGCAGGGGGGTGGGAGGAAGGAAAAAAGATCCCTTTCGTGCTATGAAAAAATGTTAAAAATCCCAGCTCTCTTTGTTTTAAGCTTCTAGAATAGCCTTGAATACAAGTTTAGTGAAAGTTTTTAAACCCCAAGACAGTGAGCTAAGGTTTTTAGAGGATTAAGTTTGAGTAGAGGCTGGCGCTATGAAGGAATGTTACCCAGATGCTTTATTTCATATTCACTCTGCAGGCAGACCCGTATTTTTTGTGCATCAGATTTGAAGGACTAACCAAATAGATCTGAAAATATTCTTTTTTTTTTCGTTTTTCTAAGTATAAGTGGTCACAATTTGTAATTGAAAACCTATATACCTTCCTGATTAGTGAAAGCATTTGTGAAAGACATTTAGAAACAGTTTCTTTATTTCAGTGTGTGTTTTCATAAAGTATTTATGTACCATATTTCCCAAGTATATACCCCCAAAATGTTATCAAAACACTCAGCTTGGCAGCTTGCTTCCCATAGTTGTTCACCTCCCGTGGTTCCACTTATTTCTTAGACCATGAAGTGATTCGTCCTCAAGCTCTGTCCCGCTTGTCCTCATATCTGATAAGAGATACTTGTGCATTAATAACTTCTAGTTGCTAGTTATATTTAGAAATCTTTTCTATACACTCCATTCTTTCAAATAAGGCATTAGAAAATCATTACTACTACTTGCTGCATACTTAATGCTTTAAAGTTAAAAGAACTACGGAAAAGAACTTTGCTTAAGGATTAATGACATCTGTGACCCAGGGGATAAAGGATCCCCACCTGTCAATAAGGCTTATAACTACTTATACCGTCTGAGCCACAGTGTTTAAGTAACTTGCCATGAAAGTGATTTTTACTCGGTTAGGACTTGAAACGAGGATTTCTGTAGCCATCAAAGTTATGTTTTACAATGAAGATTGCATAGAGATCAGTAATTTTCTTACTCTTCCTACCTGTTATATCACATTTTATGTAAAAATAAAGTAGAAGCTCCTGTAATACTATTCTTCAGCATGAGCTACTGCTGTCATTGCCACTGCAGTACTGCAGGATGATGAATGGGACAGGGAATTGATTCATGTAACTATGACTGGGAAGGAACACAGCCTTATGGTCCACAAACCAATTTTTTTATTAAGGTGTCATCAATTCAAGAACTGTAGTTTCAGTTCAGTGCATAAATCAGAGATTCCTTGTATCATTTCCCCTCAACTCCCTTTCCATTTTGAACTACATGCCACTCTCAAAACCCTTCTGCTTTCAAGTGTACTTTCTTTCCTCGCCATTTCCATCCATTTCCCTCATTCTTTAATGTCAGAATGTGTTTTCACCCTCTCATAGGGACATGACTTTAATTTCCATCTACAAGAGGGGTTCTGGGAGCATTTCTGAGCTCCTCAAGTCCAAGACCTCACACTATCCGTGTCCCCCCCTGTCTCCCCTGCCTGCTTCCCTGTGAAGACAAGCAGGAGCTGCTGCTAGGAGGTCCCTTGGCCTGGATGCAATGGCGGTGATGGAGGCAGAGGGATGGCTGCAGTGTGCGCCCACCCCACATGTTGGGGGAAGAGAACACCTGCCTTGCAGCCCATAGCTCTGACCCGTTTCTTTGAGGGACAAGGTTTTGGGGTTGTCATCAGTTGCAGACTGTTCAGGGAAGAGTAATGATATACATTAATGGCTTTCATCAAAGTGTTATGTGCTAGGGTGCAAGAACCACAGAGGCAGTTGAAGCTGCTGGTACTGCTAACCTGTGCAAATTTATATTCTCCAATTTACTTATTTTTTCGTCTGATTTTCTCCAAAATTGAAAGATGGGCAGCATTAAAGAAATGCTAAATTGAATGTGAACCATTATTTCTCTTAGTGCTCACTCAATAGATATTTTTTATTCTTTTTGTTAGAACCAATGGATGTTCTGCCCTCACATGTTAGCAGAGCAGTAACCTTTGAAGACTTTTTAGACTGCTCTTGAGTAACTTCTTTCTCCTCAATAAAATAGAAACGACATATTAATGCTCTCAAAGGAGGTTACTTATTATTGCAGTGGTGTAAATGAGGACAGGATTTGGCCCACAAGCAATAAAGAGGAGTAGAGCATGTAATTCTTCACGCCATTGTGAGGAAAAGCCTGTCCAGAAACAGTAAATTATCTGAACTTCTTTCAGGATATATGAATGACTCCATAGTCAGAGAAAACTTGTGAGGTTTAAAGCATAAAAATGACAACCATAAATAAAGGTAGAAACCCCTGATCCCCACTGAAATGAAATAACATAACATTCTTGAGGCACTGGTGTCTTTGGAAAATACATTGCCTGGCTGACTAGGGGAAAGGGAGGGAGGAAAGTAAACCCATCATCCTACTTAGAGCTTTGTCTTCCAAAAGTAAAATTTAATGCCCCTGCTTAAAAGGACAGTTTTCTCTTGGAAGACCTATCCTGTAAGGATGTGAGTTTATTGAGTTAGTAAGACTTTCAAACATATGTAAAGCAACAAATGTATGCATATGTATTTTAATAACTAGGTTTACCAAAAGTATTTAATGAGATGGATAAAGTACAGAGAATATCCATATCCTTTAATCCGTAGGGTCCAAAGTAGCAACAAAGGGCAATGAGCATTTTCCTAGCAAAGTGGAGGAGTGCACACCTTATCCTGGGAGAGTTAAGTTTTCTAGAAAAAAAACCTGCTGTACTCTGGACATTTTCAACATTGTAACACTGGTAGCCTAGTCACATTTGTGTTAACATTACCCCGTTTCATTGGCATAGTAATGCCCACGGCAGATAACCTGATAAAATAGTTTCTCCAAATATGTGCCTTGGAAAGCACAAATTTGCAATCCCTGTTTTGATTCCAGGGACTGGAATTCCAAAAACTTCAGCATCATTCCAGCAACAATTTAAAGGATAGAATCAAAATCCATAAACACTGGGTTAACAGTTCCATGATCTCAATATGCATCAACTTACTTATGCTGCATTGAGTTTAAATGCATCCTGATGCTATAGATATGCTACTTCTTGCCATCTCCTTATGCCAGAATGAAATTTTAACTTTGCAATTAATTATATTTGAGTTCAAACTAATCACAATGAAGAAATTTTTCAGTAACTTCTCACTGTTACAGTAACAGAAGTGACACATATATTTTAAAATCAAGCGAAAGTCACCAAAAATTTTAAAGCACAAAAAAGTGAGATAATTTTGTAGATGGACAATATTCAGAGATAGTGAAAACTAGCCTATCTCATATGGTTGTAGATGGTCTAAGCTAAGACTCTGTAGTCAAATATTCTCCACAATCAATAGCAGGGATTTCTGTTCGGCACCTCATGAAAATGGGCAACTTGCTTGTTTTAAAACTTTGAACCATAAATGTTCATTTGCAATGTCAGCATAACTTTTGACTCCTTACACAACCACTGAATATGGTCCACTGAGTCTATGATAGCCTGTGATGATAGCTTCTTTGATGGAGGTCAGATGTTAAGGAACCAATAAAATGGCACAGCAGGTTCATATTAGTCTAGTCCCTATTTCAGCATAAATCTTTTTTCAACTGTTTGGCAGGTACTTTGTCTTAATATAGAAATTATATAAAATTGTGTTCCTTACTTAATAAAATATCCTGGCCTTGTCTTTTTTGTATAGATTACTCTTACCATGAAATATACATACATGCACATACATATATATTAGACATTATAAAAGTAAGAGGTAATCTTCTTCTAAAATGATGTTTTTAAAAATTCGTAGAACTGCATTTGTATTCAGAGTTTGATCTCAAACAATAGACAGATCATACCAAGAATAGACTACTTTTGTTTGTTTTTTTTTTTTTTTTTTTTTTTGTTTGCTTTCCTCTTCTTACATGATCAATGTGTAAATATAATTCAAGACTAGAAAGCCGCAGGAAATATTATTTGATTTTGTCCACCACCTGAAAATTTTACTGGAGGTTTCTCTTTTTGCTTTCGTTTGTTCTACTCTTCTCTGAAAAACTGCCTCCTTTACTGTGAGAGTGAATATTTTGAAAAGTAGAAAAGGAATCGAAATGTCAATTTAAACATATTGATTAAAAGATACTGGGCTAAGACTAATGACAGTTTCATACAGTGTGAGTACATTTTTATATTCATTATGTTTTGATTTATTATTCAAGAAAATATCATTATACTGACAGTTACTGCTTTTTTGGTATTTTCAAAACAAATGTAAGATAGAGAAGCAGTATGTGATGCACCAGCTATAAGTAACATGCTTTTCATTATGTGTTATTACTCTAGGAGGCCTTCTAAACACGGAGCATCCCTGGAGTTTTTATCACTGTTTATGACATATTATTTGGTTCATTTTCTCTACAGTAAGGCATTGAGCTGGGAATTCAAAGTGGCAGTGGCTTCTCTTCTCAGCTGCATTATTGGTGCACTACGTGATCTTGAGTGAGCAGTTTTACCTGTCACTCTCTGTACCGCATACATAGAATTCAAATACAATTTTCGCTACCCTACCACATTGAGAGAACTGTTTAGGTAGTGCACATGATATGCTTTAAATTTTTTAATTCCTGGAGAAATCTGCTTTGCCAGTGCAAAGCAAAGTTATTAGTGACAATTAATATTGTTAATATTTCTTTTAAAACTGAATGCAAGATAGAAATATGCTACAGTATAAGTATTGTAATGCTAAAGTCCTTTTCATTTATATCAACGACGACCTTCTTGATTGGAACTTTTTGGATAGCTTTTTAAATGAACATGTGTGTTGACCAAGAAGTTAGCTTTTCACAATGGATTTCTAAATAAATCTATCCTGCTCTTGTGATTCATCTGCACTGTGAAAACCTGTGAACTCACCTCACTGATAAATGCATGAATAATATTAGCATTCGGTCTTTATTTGCGCTGCCCCATTTCTGTGTTTTTAGGTCCCAGCTGTAAAACGCTGGCCTACGAACACGATGGCTGCTTTCCCAAGGAGATGGAGAACAGTAAAAATTTCATAAAGAGGTGTAGTGGTTTAACCCCAGCTGGCAATTAAGCACCATGCAGCTGCTTGCTCACTCTCCCCCTGTGGGATGGGGAGAGAAACAGAAGAGTAAAAGTGAGAGAACTCTTGGGTTGAGATGAAGACAGTTTAAAGCAAAAGCTGCACACATGAGCAAAGCAAAATAAGGAATTCATTCACTGCTTCCTATTGGCAGGCAGGTGTTCAGCCATCTCCAGGAAAGCAGGGCTCCATCACGCGTAATGGTTACTTGGGAAGACATATGCCATAACTCCAAACGACCCACCCTTCATTCTTCCCCCAGCTTTATATACTGACCATGATGTCCTATGGTATGGAATATCCTTTTGGTCAGTTGGAGTCAGTGGGACAATGTGAGAAGCAGAAAAAGCCTTGACTCTGTGTAAGCACTGCTCAACAGTAACTAAAACATCCCTGTATTATCACTGTGCTCACCGCGAATCCAAAACATATCTCTATACTAGCTACTATGAAGAAAATTGACTCTATCCCAGCCAAAATCGGCACAAGGGGACACTTTGAAATGGGGAGGGGTTACATCTGAGAGGAACTTTTAAGACAACAGTTCATCTCAGATGTGAAGTCATTAAAATGCATGAACAGTGAACAAAGTTATGATCTCTAAATGTTTTATCTTAGATAAAGCTGTGTGCCAATTTGACTTGGAATATAACGACAGCTGAATGTTGTATTTTTCTGTTATAGGTAAGTATATAGGTATATATAATGTGACAATTTACTAAGCCTCTTGTATGAATAATATAGTGAGAGAGAGAGCGTGCCCCAATTGTTTGCATAGACAAAAGGAAGAGAAGTAAGAGAGTGGAAGTGATTTCCTTTGGGTTACCAGATGGCCCAGTGGCACAGCTGGAGTCCAGCCCCATGCCTCCAGAGTCCTTATGCTGAGTTTCTACACTCAGGTCCCATATTAGCAGGCACACATGCTGGGACAAAACTACTTGATGGGCAGGGACTCAGAGAGTGGAGGAAAGCACAGTATGCTACCTCAACAACATTGAGGTACCATACTGTGTGTGCACAGCACACTCTCACAGCAATTTCTCACAAGTCAGGTGTAGTTTGGTCATCTTCACGTCTGGTAAATACCATATTGAATTTCATCTCAAGACTCCAAGGTAACTTGTCTGCCAACATCAGCCAATGCACAAGCATGATTGTATGAACGTGTACCTCTGCTTTGTAGGAGGTAGAAAAGTTCTTTTGTCTACATTAAGCAGCTATGTAGGTTCTAGTTTTCTGCATTACTTCTGTACCTTTTTTGATGAAACAACTGTCTGAACTGAACAACTGCTTTATACAAATGGTCAGTAACACATACACACCGATCCAGTATAAGGTCTGAACAATTCTTAAAATATTGGACACTTATTGTCCTCTTCTGGGTAGAGTCAGAAAATGGGATCAAGCCCATATACAGCCACTAACTGCAAAGTAATGTGTAGCAAATAAAATCAGGTCAATTTTTTGTCACTTTTCCCCAGGTATATGAATTCTGTTTGGATTTTTCTCTTCTTGTGCATTTGTACTGGCAGATTTTAGCTGAGTCTCTGAAAAGTATCATGGTGTTATAAAAACTGTGGATAAAATTATACAGGTCATAAGCTTGAACATTAGAACAACTTTTAATTTTGCATGCCTCTTCATTTATTTTAGATTTATATTTTTGTATTTATATTTATTTTATAATGTAAATACAGACTAGATACAACAATTTCTAATTTCAATATTACACCAACAATTATTTTGCCAACTAGCTGCTCATACAAAAAGGAAAGCCATTGTAAAGGTATTATTTGAAGAAAATGATAAAAATGTAAAAGATAAGTTTCAATGACATGCCAAAAAAAAAAAAAGTTACTTTTCTAAAATGTATGCGCCAAGGAAAAAAAAGCTTTTTTTTAAAATAATATGGTCTTCTATTTCGCCTTAACTGGAAATAATTGCTGTATTGAAAAATTTATAAACTAAATAGTCAGGTAAGAGACTAAAAAAATAAATTATTGTCTTCAATTCCTAGACATAGCACAGGGAAAAATCAAAATTAAGTGCAACGCTTCCAAAAGAGTATGCAGAACACAGATAGGAAATCAATAGAGAACTGTATTTGTCAAAGTAGTTTGAAAAATCCCACCTGATCCCATATGAACATTTCAGTGACACAGTATATCTATAAATGAAAGTGATTTGCTTAAGTTCCTACAGAAACCTATGGCAGAGGTAGGGACTTTGTTTCAGCTCTCAGAATGCCACGCTAGTGCCTTACTAGCACAAGTACATACTAGATTCACATGATTTAACAGAAAACGGTTAAGTTTTGTTAGATGGATAAAAGTCAGAACAGTCCATAAGCCTATTAGTCACAGAATCAGACCTTTAAGTAGTGCTACTTGTGCACAAGAAGGGAATGAACCTGGCCCCATATGAATTTCTTGTGGGTATTGACTATAATATGATATCTCTGGTCTCACATGTTATGATTAGACAGGCTTTCCTCTTTAAACGCTTTGACTTCAGAAGCTTAGTGCATTATCTGCAAAACCTATTTTAAAAGAGACTTAATTTAAAAGGATAGGTTTTAGGAAGGAAATAAAAAGGAGGTGTCTTCAGGAGGAGGTCTGAATCCTTGGCTTCAGAGCCAAGCATTAATTTATTTTTTCAAATGCATCAAATACAATATCAAATACTATATCAAATAAAGAGTCTTCCACACCCTGTTGCCTAAGTTTATGGCTCAAGAGAAACCATCCCCAGGCTGTAACACAGTCCATATGGCTGGCTGTTTGAAGTGTGCTTAGTACTCCATTAGGGATTCTCGATTTGTACTTCTCAAATCTGATTTCGATAAGGCACAGGTTTCCTTTAGTGGCCTGACCTGGTGCAAACACATAATAGATTAATTCTATAATAAATTATGCTGGCAGTAAAGCTTTCTGGACCATTTTGCCTTTTAAGTAACAATATTTTTTTTATGTACCCTTATAAAGCTGAACCAATGTTTCGTTTGAAAGTCACTTTATGTATATACAGAACTACTTGAATGTAATTTTGCACTGTGTGCATTACTTGAATGTATTGCATTTTATTGTGATTCTGGAGCTACTGACACATTCTGAGGAATACTAAGAGCTTTCTGAAACAACATTATGCCTAGAAATTTGCTGAACTGCTATTCAGGAAGCTCCAGCTGGTTTCTATCTTAACGGTAGCATAACTACATTATTACTATATGCAAAACTGCATTTCCAAAAAGTCCGTTATTGCCTTCTACTTTTATGTATTGTTTTTACATGATACTGTTATTTTCAACCACTGAGTTTGTTTTAGATTTATTATCTACTTAGCACTTTACATACTTCTGCTGACATTTCTAAATACTGTTGGTACAGAAGTAGTAAACTATGTTATTTTAGGCATTGCTGCTTCTACATATTTCCAGGAGTCTTCTACCTATTTCCAGGGAATGCTCGTAAGCATAAGGGACAACATGGGAGAAAGCCACTGCAGTGCTTTTATATATGTTTGCCAACCAGATTACAAAGGCTGCTAATCTGTTAGCTTCTTCCACCTTTCCTTTCAGGCTCATGAGCTCCATGATATCTCTCTTCTTAGAGACACCTGGTGCTATCTCCTTACTTCATCTCAGGCCTTCTCACAGCTAAGATGGTACGGTAGGAAAGGAAAAAATTAGGAAGGCTTTGTAAGTGACAAAAGGGTGGCTTTTAACCAGAAGGAACATAAAAAATAGGCAACAAGATACAATCTTTTGGTGTTCTTTTTTTTTTGTTTCTTTATGGTCATATAACCTGTGAAGACGCACCTATGTAGGTGCTACATGATAGGACCATTCCAGAAAAACTCAAAGAACACTAATCATGCAAAAAAAATCCTACTGAACTATGCAGTAGTCTTGGTAGCAAGAAAATACTCTACAAAGTCATCTGACCTTCTACTGATTCATCAGCTGTCTACCAAGATTTATCTGAACACATTAGAAAGATTCATCTATATCTTCCGAGACAGGATGGAAGGAGAAAACACGGAGTGTATGAAAGGGAGAAGGAGACATTGTGGGTGCTGTGGAAGGGCACAGAAAATGCAAATGTAGAAGAAGCTGAGATGGAATCTGAAGAGAAAGGAGAAAGATCTGAGCTATGGGCAGAGTATTTCACGTACAGATGGCATGAAACTTCAAGCACCCAGTAAACAAGAAGGAAACAGTGAATGAGTATAAAGGGAGAGATGGATAAACAGGGAAAAAAAAATAAAACAAAGAGGTAGGTCATTAAAATAAGAAAATTAGTGGAAAAACACAGAATATTTCACACAATAGGAAAGGAATAAAACCTACCAGAGGAGAGCAAGGATCCAGCAGAACTGATGGCAAAAGACTGACGCCACATACTAAATATTTCAGATTATTTATAATGAGCATGAGAGGCAGAGGATTTCCTGAAATGCATGTAAAATTTTGATTATAAGAGACGAATAAAATTACATAAATCCAAGTACATAACTTTCCAATTTCTAGAAGAAAATGCATAAAGAGAAGTAAAATGTTGCTATGTTAAAGTCAATTAGCATTTTAATTTAACCTTAACGTCAAGATCAAGTTAATCTCTTTATAATCAACTGAAATTATCTTTTCCCCAGATGGAAGTGCTTTTTGTGTGTTGCCCAATGGCTTTGAGAAAAGTTTGACTTTTCTTATTAAGTAACATGTTTCTTTCTTATTTGATCTTAAAACAAAACCTCAGTCATCATTAAAAAGAAAAGGACACTGGCTGGCAGTAGGGAAGGATTTTTGTAAATCACTTACTAAATCCATGCAGGTAAAAGAATGCTGAAAACATTCATTGCCAAGTCCCAATTTTACAAAATGTCAAAATGTCGTTTTGTGCAGGAGTAATCCTAATGAACCCATGGCATTCATTCCAGTCAAAAGATTTGTGCAGAGGCAATAAAAATGCTTGCATAACTTTTTTTTTTTTTTAATTCCCAGTATCTAAAAAAAGCCAACCAACAACCAAACCTGAAAGTGTTACTATTCGTGGCATCTCTCCAATACAGATTATTATTACTTGTCTTGATTAGATTCAATTGATTTACTTTTCAAAGTAACTAAATTGATATTTATTGTACTAAATAGATATTTAAGTAACTAAATAGATACTCTTCACAAGTTTCATGTATTTAGGCATACTTTGACAATTAATTTCAAACTTCAGCAGAGTTGTCTGATGATTCAGCAGACAGGTAGGCAGCCGGCTACCTGTGAAAAATGACTTTTCTGTCCTTCATCATTCACATTCTCAGCTTCGTTCTTTACTCTCTTCGAGATGACTTTGCATGGTGCTTGTAAAGTGATCAAGTAAAGGAAGGGAAAGAATGGTCACTTGAACAGGATAGTAAAAAATAGAAATTCTTCCATTACTGTGATTTTTGAGTGTTAGATATTGAGATGGACAAAGATGATAAGCACTTTCAAAAATCCAATTTAATTTTCTTGAATGCATAAAATCAAGGAAACAGTAACAGAGTTTTAAATAAAATAAAGATTCATTTAAATATGTGGGATAGTTAAACTCTATACTAGCTGAGGATTCCAACCACTGGAAAGAGTTCAAAATTATTACAATGGACTTCCTGTCTGGGTTTATGAGACAGGGGAGTTTGTGATATAGTTCTTGTCTCCTACATGCAAGTTAAATATTTCTATATATTTAGGAGACCACAGACTGATTCAATTCTGGCTAGCAGAGTCAGAACACCTAGTGAAGTCATAAAATAGAATATTAGTCATTCAAACGCTTCATGGGGAGAGGAGAAACTGTCTACATTGATCCTGTTGGGAACCTAAGGCAGCTGAGGCAGCTATCTCAAAGCTTCTCAGCATGGACCAGATATATCAGACAGGGCATAAAATTGTTGCCATAATTCCAGACCAGTATCATCTAGAGGAAGTGACAAAAAAAATAAAGTTTGCATATTTATGTTACTAGATTTGTTCCCCTCTTTTCACTCCTACGCAGATAGAGTGGATTTTGACATAAAAGAAATAGCTGCACATTGAGTTCAAAGAGGTCCTAAAATCAGAGCCTCTTTCAGTTCATATATGTTGTCAAAATTTGAGTATTGCTTTATTCCTTGTTTCAGTTTGGGCTCACAAATACATTTTAACGGAACAAAACCTTCTATTGACAAATGATTTCCCCTAAGGAATTCCAGATAATGATTGCAATGATAGGACAGGTACATTTAATTTTTAAACATAAAAATTTGGGTCTCTTAAAGCTTCTTGGATGATGTCATATTGTTTTTTTCTACCTTTTAATATATGTCTCAGCACTCATGTTTTACACACAGTTTTTTCTAGAATTTCTTTCCTCCCTCACAGACAAGTAATGTAAAAGTGTCTGAAGTACATGGATTTTGGTTATCTCAATATCAGAAGGTACTTCAGAGAACGTATCTGCAAGTGAAAAGCTTTCTAAGGTCCTTTGTTCTCTGGAGATTTTCTGTTTGGAACTGATTTGGATGCACAACGAATTCTTCCTGGGTGATGTAAGATCCACGAGATCTTCGTAGGGACAAGCCCTCTGATTGGAACCACTATCTGTGTTCTGCTTTTCCCCCAGAACAATGCAGGAAACTCATCTGAGAGGCAAATTTTGAGCCATAACTCTCATTGTGGATCAGGCTTAAAGATCGCTGTGATCTCTCAGTTGGCTCCAAACCAAGTCAGAAATAGATTCACTAATCAGAAATAGCATGTGTCTTAGAAAGCCAAGGTAATTATACTGGACTTTGTGGAGTATACTGCTGGGGATAGCAATGTCACATAGGACAGTACATCTTCTAGATGCTGACTGAGTAAATGAGTACAAAAAATGGCTACATATTCTCTGAGTTTTCTTGGACAAGGAAATTAAAATTAATTACTGTTCCTGCATAATTATTCATACCTCTTATTGTGGTTCTAGAGAATCTGATAGTAATTACAATTTTAAACAGAATAAAGATATCCCCTCTTAATGTCCCAGGTTAGAACATTTTCTTTCCTGAGGACTGTAGAATCATTCCCATGATGCTCCCAAATCCATAGAAGAGACCTATTTCTTTTTACTTAAATTTCTCATAAGGCTGCAATTATGTATCAGAATACAAAAAATATAAGTTTACTTAAATAGAATTACAAGCACTGACTGGTCTGAAATTTTTATCATAGTTTAAAGAAAAAATTTCAGTTCAATGACTTCTGACAAGGTTTTTTGTTTAGCTTTTTTGTTTATTTATTTTTATGAAAACTCAAACACTTGTCTGGGGCACAGCATAAAGTAAAATTGGAATTAGATCATTTTGTTTCTCACGGTTTCAAAACTTCAGAAAAACATTGTTTGATAAATGATTATGAATATACACAATTGTTGTATGGATGTTATATATTGTTAAACCCAGGAATATTTAATGCAGTTTTCAATGAAAAAGAAGCAGAAACACAGAAACATGTAAGTGATTTCCAAAGGGGGAATTCCCATGTACTCAGAAACATGGTCTCAGGTAAGGTTCTTAAATAGATTCGTTTGAGAATCCACATAAACCTTATCCATCCATTTTCACTGAGCTGTGTTGAAATGTGAAGCTTTCCTGAACTCATTGCTATCATATTTTCATTATATTAATTGGCTACATTTCTGGTCTGCTTCATATCCAAGTTGAGATCAGTAGAAAAACTGCAGACTTTTAGTAGTATTATAGAGGGCAGAGTTTATTCTATTCTGTTTTTTTCTGAACCGCAGTTGGCATCACTAGGTAATGATGAAAGGAATGAAAGGAATCTGGAAAACTACTTGTGCATTTTGACAATTATTTGAACAATTTAGCTGGAGTCTAGATTTCTTTGATTAAAGAAAGTGACAAAGAATCACTAAGCAAAATGAAGCATTCAGTATATTTTTTGCAAGAAAGTGATGAAAAATACACATTTATTAAAAAAAATGAATATGTGATGATTAGCTTTAGACAAAATTAATAGAACTTATAATTTAGACTAGTCTCTCCCTGTTAAATCAATAATATCCGATGAAGTACTTGGAGAAGTAGTGAGTTCGCCAGTGGTTGACTTCTGTAACAGCTGTGGGTTCCATGTACTTTCTCAAAATCAAGACCACAAGATCTTAGACCTGGAGCTGAATCCTTAAATTCAACCTAGGTATCTCAAAGACAAAAAGAAACATTCTGCAGAGTTATTTTTGTCTTATATTCATAGAATCCTGTCCTTGATTAGTCTCACCATGTGATCACAGAAGGAACTCAAGCATAAAAATATGAAGAACTTTTGTGCTTTTTTCCAGTGGATCCTGATCCTAATCTAAACAGAAAAAGAAAAGAAAGGAAGGAGAAAGAGAAGTAAANAAAAAAAAAAAAAAAAAAGGAAGAAAAAAAAAAAAAAAAAAAAAAGGAGACCCAACCCCTCCCCACAACTCCCAACATCCCCCTTTAACAAATGAACCTATGAAATCTAAATTCAAAAATTTCAACTTTATATATAATTTAAGATGAGGACACATATTAAGATGTAAGTACAAGTAAAACCATCTTAGATTAAAAGTACATCTAGGTGAGTACCTGTCTTCAATAATGGTTAATTCACAGATGCTTGGGGGAGAATATAGTAACATGGGAAATATATCATAATATTTCTCCCATATAGTTACACAGCTTTAAACAGGTTTTGTATCAGGGATTCTTCAGCCAGCAATTGTCTTTCTTAGGTAAAAACCATCTTCTGTTCAACTCAATGAACAGTGACTCCATAATTTCCTTTTCCCTTTTGCT
The DNA here is from genome assembly GCA_013398915.1 of Dromas ardeola. Taxonomy (NCBI): domain Eukaryota; kingdom Metazoa; phylum Chordata; class Aves; order Charadriiformes; family Dromadidae; genus Dromas; species Dromas ardeola. Next base: position 46,213 of record VYZM01021333.1, on the reverse strand, counting down.
CATGATTTTATAAACTTCTATCATGTTCGGTTTTGTCTTTTATTCTTGTGTTTTACTCTATATAATTCTCTTCTATACTGAACCTTCTCATAATCTTTCTAGTTTTTCTGTCCTTCCAGAAGGAGTAGGGAGCTTGAGCATCACATAGATTCAGATCCAGGATTTCTCTTTGGTTTATTCTCTATCCCTTTCCTAATAATTTTGATATTTTTTGCCTCCTTCTGATTACTGAGAACATATTTTCATAGAAACACATATCATACTTCTAAGATCTTGTCCCTGGGGGAGAAGAGACCATTACTTTATTAGCAAGGTCAGAATTGTTTTTCTCATGTGCACCACTAATGAATTAGTGCATCCATCTGCAATTAATTTTATCTGCCATTCTAATGTTCAGTCACTTTCTCTAGTAAAGGTCTCTTGCAGTTCTGCTCCACAGACCTTTGTCTTTACTTCCCTGAATAATTTAGTACCATCAGTAAACTTTATCATCTCAGTAGTCACTTCTTTCTACACATAGTTTCTGAATATATGTAAACAACATGGAAAGGCACAGACATTCATGCAGAAATCTACCTGTATTTTTTTTTTTCATGAAAACTGATCCTTCACTCTTTTTTGTATTTTAATTGATTATATATCCATGTGAGAATCTTCTATTTTATACTGGTTTAGCTTTCTCTATCCATTACAGTTTTTTCTAAAGTTTTTCAAATCCATGTGAGACACAGAGCAAATAGACTTTACTGTTGCAATTTGTAATGGCCGAGGAAATAAAAAATTGGGCCAAACTTTGTCAGTTCATCAAAGAAATGTTTTGGTTGCCAAAATCTTTTTTAAAGTCTGGTTTGCAGAAATCTCCTGGTAATTAGACCCTGGAAAAGCAATAGAAGCACCTAAACCAACAAGACAAGAAGAGAATTTGCGAAGAACTTAACCTCTCAAGACTTTATAATGAGAGTAGGGAGGTTCTGGGAAGGCCATCAAAGTCAATAATGAGTCAACAATGAAAGAGTTGCTTAAAGAATGCTACGGAGGTCATAACAAATGATTCTCAACCAGTGAAAAACTATGTTTGAGGGCTAGCAAAATATTTTCAGCAGAGTAAGCAAAGACCAAAATTACATTGATGAAAAAAATTTTTAAAAAATAGACATGTGGGAACGTGGTAAAGGAAATTGTTAAGTACAGAAGAAGGACAGGGACTTGGCATTAGAAGATAAAACAGAGTGGGCTGAAGAAAATAAATAAGCAACTAGTAAATTTGCTAGGGAATAAATGATTAACTGGGAGGGCAATCAACTCTGCAACAAGTAAGGTAATTAAACATTCAGAGGAGCAACAAGAGTGCTAATTTGAAGTGTTTGGAATCAATTACACAATTAAGCAGTTGATAATGAGGTAATTTAAGAAAAATAGAACTATAGGCTAAAGAAATAGCAGGTTCTGAGCAGACAGTCACTTGTACACGAGTCCAAGAGAAGTAAGACACTGACCAGGTAATAGTCTCTTAAGGAGAATATGGAATGAAGTCAATATATGGAACCTATACCCTTAGTGCTGTATGGCCTTATAATGGGTAAGTCCCAGAAGAGGGCAGTGGTGCTCTATGGAGACCATAAAATGATGGTGCTCAAGGGTTTTAATGACTCTGGTCTGCTGCCCTTCATAAACAAGTACTTGCCTACACAGGACTCAAGTTGGGCAACAGGACGCTGCAGAGACATATTTGAACCTTGGTTCTCATTAAGGTATAAGGTTCTTGTCTAGCACAGGGTTGAAAATATTTAATCTTCCTGTCCTCCAATATGTATTTTATTGTTGGGGAGTGGCACTTTGAAATACGGTGAGCACTGAGCTTCCGTACCACATTAGTGTTTATCTCATTTCTCCTTGTGCTTGTCTAAAAGACTTGATGTGAAACAACTTCCATCGTTTGGCCTTCACAGAAGAAATGGTTCACTGAGGTTCCTGGGGTCCCATTATAAGTTATAGCAGCTGTAATTTCAGCCACTTTATGGAGCAGTCCATTTGTGTCTGCTCCAGTTCCTAATGCTACCAGCCAGTCTGTAAAATGATCCTAATCTATTACATTTAAGTCATTTGAGTCATCTTTTTGAAGATTGTTGAGTGCAGAGATACCCATAAGGAAACAATGTAAGTTTTCCATATACCACATATGTTATATGTCTGGTGAAATGTACTGCGCACATTTAAAAAAGTGACAGTATTACAAAACTGACAACTTTTCATGACCTTTTGTATTATAATGTATTTTAAACATATGGTAGGATTCCGTTCTTCTCATGGATGTGGCAGATACAGTATGAATATTTCATGAATTATATGTGCATGTGAAAAAAAAAAAATTGTTCAAGAAACAAGAGATTCAAGAAAACACATTAGCCTTTTCATTTAAAGTGGGAAAATAGCTACTGATCAAATATATTACAATGAATATTTATGGAGAAACATTGAATATTTATTGAGAAGCAGTGAACATCAAGAGGCAAAACACTAAAACCAAAATTATGATGCAGTGGCATTCTTTATTTTTTGTTCTAGGTTTTGCGATTAATTGTAGTGTGGCATGTTTTGTTACTTCTTTTCATCTCTGTTTCTTTTGTATTCTTTGTTTATTTAAAATACCAGCTCTTTAAATCTTCAGACTTAAGTATCTTGATGTTCTATCACTTACCATAGTTAAAGTTCAGAGTAATTAAAATTAAATGCTTAATATACCTGAAAGTATTTTATCTGGGATTCCCTCAATTAGACACACAGTTGCAAAAAGTAAAGATACATTCTCTCATCAGTGTTGCACAGAAGCTATTTCTTACATTTTGCTCTTCCAGCTACATATTGGGCAATGTCCAGTACATTGTAGTTAGACTGCTCATACTGAAAAGAGAGAAGCATAATGCAGATTTGTACATTAAAGAGTACTACTGGCTCAGGTCAAATATGCTTTAGATAAGTATGCAACTAGTTTGACTGAGTCTTTGGAGATTCAAAGCCACATTCATGCTGTAGACATGAAAGGAGGCATTACTGGAGAATTTATGATTTAGAAAATACCCATAAGAGTATTAGGAAGCTCAGTGCTGTATTTTGTTTTTCCAAAGGACATTTGCTTCTGCCTGATGTTTCTTTTGGAGCTATTTCTCACAGATAATTTAAAAGGTAACATTGATAAATTGCTTGACTTCTTTTATGAATCTAAAGAAAAGAAGATGTCTGTGTCTGTTTTTCATTGAAAAATGTAATGTTTTGATTGACAAGAGTATTTTGGGCTTCATCTAACAATGTGATGTTAATATCAGCCTTAGGAAGGTGCCCTACTATGCATCTGTTTCCTGTTGGGGCCCCCAACTTAAGAAATACATAGACCTGTTGGAACGAGTCCAGAGGAGGGCCATGAAGATGATCAGAGGGCTGGAACACCTCTGCTATGAGGATAGGCTGAGAGAGTTGGAGTTGTTCAGCCTGGAGAAGGCACCAGGGAGAACTTATAGCAGACTTCCAGTACCTAAAGGGGACATAGAAAAGATGCAGAGAGACATTTTATGAGAGAGTGTAGTGATAGGACAAGGGGTATGGTTTTAAACTGAAAGAGGGGAGATTTAGATGAGATATTAGGAAGAAATTCGTTACTGTGAGGGTGGTGAGACACTGGCCCAGGTTGCCCAGAGAAGCTGTGGATGTCCCATCCCTGTCTGTGTTCAAGGCCAGGCTGGATGGGGCTTTGAGCAGCCTGGTCTGGTGGGAGGTGTCCCTGTCCATGGCACAGCATTGGAAGTAGATGATCTTTAAGGTCTCTTCCAACTCTAATCATTCTATGATGATTCTATGATGCTTGTCAGCTCCTGTGGTATGGAAGTTGTTTAGTCCTTCTCTGGCACTGGCAAGGGTAGTAGCTAATTCATTTTCTTTGGACAAATGCAACCCTATTGGTCATGAAACAAATAAAAGTGTACATTGAACTGTAAGGGGCTATCTCAAAATGGATGTACAAAGCTTGTAGAATGTGGTAATTACTTTCAATATCTTACCTAGCCCGCCCTTATTCAATAGGTAGCCATAGATTTAAGGACACTTGGATGTGCATTCCTCAAAGAAGTCATTAAAGTTAAGAAGTCATTAAAGGGGGCCTACAAGAAAGCTGGGGAGGGGCTGTTTGTAACGGCATGTAGCAATAGGATGAGGGGCAACGGTTTTAAACTAGAGCAGGATAGGTTTAGATTAGACGTTAGGATGGAGTTCTTTACAATGAGGGTGGTAAGGCACTGGAACAGGTTGCCCAGAGAGGTGGTGGAGGCCCCATCCCTGGAGACATTCAAGGCCAGGCTTGACGAGGCTCTGAGCAACCTGACCTAGTTGAAGGTGTCCCTGCTTACTGCAGGGGGGTTGGACTAGATGGCCTTTAAAGGTCCCTTCCAACCCAACACATTCTATGATTCTATGATTCTAAATAAAAATTGAATAAACAGTTCAATTTAGGGGTGATTTTAAGGGGATTCCTTCTACTGACTAGCACCAAATTTTTTCTATGAGTTTTATACCATGACCTCATAAAGTTTTCCAGAGTAATCTTGCACATATAGGACTGATATAGTTTAAAATTTAAACTGAATTCCTTCTTTGAGGAAGACAATGCTTGAAGATGAATGAGAATAAAGGAACTACTATTTTCAATTTTATTTTAATCAACATGTCACAACCATTTAACTAATAATGGCATTGCAGTTTTCAAAACAACCTCAGTAGCCATCTGTGTTGCTGAACAAGAGGAAAATAAGTTTTAAACAAGAATTTTTGCAGAGCAAATGGAGTTTCTAAAGAAAGAAATAGAGAGGAAAATATTAACATGTAAGATTCTCATACTTAGAAAACTGTTACTGGTAGGACCAAGCTTACAATACATTTATGTGCCTTTATTAAGTGTTTGTAGTGTTATGTTCAGCCATGCAGTTACTATTCCCTCAGAAGGCCTCTGCTTCCCTATACATGCATACATAATGATGTATCCGATTTATCATTCTGACTTGAGCCAAACTGATATCCTCCAAAAGTTCACGATAATTAAATTTTTGAATATTCCTTGCAGAAGGGTATTCCTTGCTGACTGTGTTAGGGAATGAATTCTGGGGGCAATACTGAAGTGGTAACTAAATTACAGGACCAAAATAAGAAAAGAAATATTCCATCATGATTTACGGCACTCTTTAAAGGGCCGTATGGTAGAAACCTCTTGATCAGATTTGAGTTGTTGTCCCAAAGCATGTATCTCAAGACAATAAAGGAGGCATGTGAACTTCAGGTTACTTAGAGAAAAATGAGTGGTCAGCAATGAGTTTGTCTTCATTCTGTTACAGTCATGTCACTGTCTTAGTATGAAGTAACATATCTACGGTTATTGTTAGCTAGATGTCAAGAGTAACTTTAACTTTATAGCTGTCATTGAGTTATAGTATGCCTGTAGAGGACATAGATGGTAAGCTGAGCTTTGCTAACAATGAAGACATGTGAACAGATGGCTTAAAAAAGGCTTATAGTTTTAATGAAGAAAAAAAGTCCTGTCACAACAGTGTTTTGACACTGGGGTAAGATTCAGGCTCAGGAGCATCACTCAAGACACGTGGAAAGCTTTATCAGTTGAAGGGTGACTTTACCACCACAGTATTCCCATAATTTGCCATAGAAATACTACTTGTGCAATTTAGGATAAAAATAAAGCCCTAGTTTATTGCATCTATATTGATCAACATAAGCACAGGAATATGCAAATAAATATGTATGTGCATGTGTGCATGTATATAAATATATAAAGAGCAGGCTGTATATGTAGTCGTGCTGTCTTCCAGTACTGCTAGCAACCATGTTGATGGGACTATGGTAAAAGACCTGTGTATCATTTTTCCCTTCTGCCTACCTGTGCTTCAGTTTTGCTGGTTTGTGAGTTTTGCTGTTGCTGTAAATGTTATCTTTCCTGGTGTAATCAGTGGAAGGTCATTAGATGGTGAATGGTTCGAGGGCTGTAACTGAAAGCGTAACAGAAGACGAAGGAGCTGCCGGGAAAAGAGAAGGCCAATGGGGGGGATCTAATTGTTAAGTTCAAGTAACATTAAAAGCCCCGTCGTATTCAGTCAGCAGAGAGGCTGTGCCATGTGACTCTTTAGAGAAATTCAAAACTCAACTGGATGAAGGTGGGAGTCACCAGATCTCACTAGGATGTTAGCCCTTGTTGGGGGGGGGGACGGAATCAGACCAAATGACTTCCACAGAATCACAGAATCACAGAGTTGGAAGGGACCTCTGGAGATCATCTAGTCCAACCCCCCTGCCAGAGCAGGGTCACCTTTGAGCAGGTTGCACAGGAACGCGTCCAGGCGGGTTTTGAAGGTCTCCAGAGATGGAGACTCCACCACCTCTCTGGGCAGCCTGTGCCAGTGCTCTGCCACCCTTAAAGTTAAGAAGTTCCTCCTCGTGTTTAGGTGGAACTTCCTACACTCAAGTTTGTGCCCATTACCTCTTGTCCTGTCACTGGGCACCATTGAAAAGAGCCTGGCCCCATCCTCCTGACACCCACCCTTTAAGTATTTATAAGCATTAATAAGGTCACCCCTCAGCCGTCTCTTTTCCAGACTAAACAGACCCAATTCCTTCAGTCTTTCCTCATAAGAGGAAAAGAGGTCCAGAGGTCCTTCAACTCCAGTTTGCACTGTGGTTCCATGGCTCTGTGATCTAATGTCCAAAGGAAAAAAATTGCCATTTTATATTCTTTCTCCCAGCGCCTCAAAACATGTGGCTGGAAGCACAGATAGACTTATAGGGAGCAAGATATAAAATGTTCAAGTGCGGTGTTCACATTGGGTGGAATTTTCTCTAAAGATAACAATAAATAAAGTGTAAAAACAAGTAGTAATTTCAAAACTGAGTAATACATTAACTACTCATAAAAGAAAATCATTCTTTTTAATCCAAGAAGTGTAGTCATTGATTCCAGACATTATTTGCAAATTCTTAACACTTAAGACATTTAGTGTACAAATAACATTTGACAGTCCATGTTTGGCTATAAAATGTCCAAAAAACCTGAAAACCCTAGTAGTAATTTCTCATTGTTTACAAACAATGAAACTTTGAATACATTAAATTTTTATGTTATTTTTCTAGCTCTAGTGCCTGTAGCTTGTGCACTTTTTCAGGAAACACCTGCCTTGTTTGGAAGTTCTAACATAGAAGACATAAATTATACTCCTTGAAAACTTTTACTTTTTAAAAAGCATTTTATTTGTTTTAAATCCCCTAATATAAATGTGTGGTACCTTTTATCTTGCCAGTTCGGTGCAGCTTTTCAAAAGGCAAGATGACCTCTGTTGCTGTAATTAGATGTAAATCACATTGATAATTCCTTTGGAATTTATTTTCTACTTGTAATTGCAATATAACTTCTATTAGCTGTACGCTCTTTGCGACTAGCTTTTCACTTGAGCTTCTGTGTTATGGCAGTCTTTTATTTTTGCAAGTTTAATCAGTGTTCCATTACTATTTTAATTACCGTAGTACAGTAAAAGTGTGCTGGAGACTGTAAATGGATTCTGTTAAGCAGAGCAGACTTTTTAATAAGGGTTCTCAGTGACTATTTAAATTTGAATTTATTATAGAATCATGGAATCATAGAATGGTTCAGGTTAGAAGGGACCTTAAACATCATCTAGTTCCAATCCCACTGCCATGGGCATGGTCTTCCACTAAACCAGTTGCTCAAAGCCCCGTCCAGCCTGGCCTTGAACACAGCCAGGGATGGGGCAGCCACAACTTCTCTGGACAACCTGTGCCAGTATATTTGCAAAGTCTGGTTATTTCAATAATGCAAAATTTGCAACTCTGTATTATTCAAGACTATATTTTGAGCTTTATTTTTTTTTTTTTGTCATGCATTCTTAATGAAATATATTGATATATGTAGAAAGTGTGTAAGACCTCAGAAAACTGGATAAAGAACTAGAAGAGTTTGCAGAGATCTCATAATATCATATGCATCCCTCAGAACTACCTGGAAATCACAATCTGAATGAAACAATAGATAAAAAAGTAATACCTGCAAGGTAGTCACAAAACTGTTACTAACAGTGATGTATTAAGCGTATGTGTAACGTAACCATTGTGTGAAAGAAAGAGATAAACACCCTGACCAATGTTTGCTCGTTTGCTTAACCACAAAGCATCATAGGGACTGGGAGGTCACAGAAAAGTGTAACAAACAAAACTCCAGAAGCACACAGGTTGATTTGCTGAGACCTTGTCTAATTCGTCACAGAGAGGTTAAGAGGGGCAGAGTTTTCATTTCCTCAAAAGTAAAATCGAAAGACGTAAACAGTGAAGAGCTTTGAGGTAATTTCAGTCATAACATCCAGTGTTTTCCATTCTGCAAGTACTTGTAAACATGATTAATTTTGTGCCTGCAAGTTTCTTTATTAGTAAATAAGTTGAGAACAAGCAACTTCGATGAACCATAAAGTGAGTAGCTCTTTACATCTATATGCAGTTCCACAGCTGATTCTGCAGTTACCTTCGCTTTGAACACATTACATTTTCTGTAAAAGTTATGTAAATGTATGCAATGTAAATGTATGTAACGTAAATGTAAAAGTTTGCCCCTTACTTATGATCAGGCTCGTGTGTGTCTTGATATGTACTTCAAATTATTTCATTTCAGTATGTTTATTCTGTGAACCCTTTGCCTTCATCTGCTTTGGATATCAAAATAGATTCTTAAAAAAATCTTTAATAAATATCTTCTAATTACATCCTTATTTTATAAACTTTGGGGTTTAACAAGTCAAAAGTAAACCTATAAATTGACTGAAAGAAGATTAGAAAGCAGGTCTTTTTCTCTCGGTTGGGGCTTCTCACTTTCAGAACAGGGTATTTAGAATGTCATCAACTGGGGAGGAAGATAGCTCAGGGAAGCTGAATTTAAGCTCTGTAAAGAGACAAGCAGAAACTATTTAAAAAAAAAATATTTCTTTCCCAATGGCTAAACAGCTTTTCTAAACCAATTTTACATTTAAATTATTTCAGTAAAATAGTGATTAAAATAATAAAGAAAACAAAGCTGCTGACACACAAATGGCTCTCAATGACTTTCACAGGGAGACACTCTTGGCAAGGTATGTGGGGGAGCAGTTCGGAAAAATCCTCCCTATCCTACTTGGACATCTGAGATATGTGTCTTCCTTGATCTCAATGTCTAAATGCTTATCCCATCTGGTTTTCAATTAGGGCATATCCCAGTACCTAAGTCAGTGTAGGGGCCAAGTCTTCTTAGGTGAAATCTGGGTAATCCATGGGAAATACAAGCACACCGCGCAGAGCAGGAGTGAGTACAGCGTATCTAGTTTACTCTACATTCATACCTCAACTTTCTTTAGACTACCTTTTCAGTGCAAACCAGCATGTTCATTGTTACCCCTTTCTCATTAAAGGTTACCACTGTGGGAGGAATTACCCCATGTCACGAACATCCTTTTATCATCTCTTCTCAGAATGCGCATGGGACTATGCAGTCCTTTTGCTGGATCTTTGAAATGGTGTTTTTTGGTTCTTTTATCATAAATCCATTAAATACCAGGAACAACCATAACACTAAAATATAACTTTTTAAGGCAAATTTCAACTGTGTGTGTGCAGTGCATACACATTGTTAAGAATATACAAATATGAATAGTTTAGATGTGGAAACATGGGAAATATGGAGAAAGTAGAATCTTACCCACTTGGCAGCAAGAAGACAAAGGATTAATTCAGCCGCATCATCTAACTGTACCTTTACATCCACTGTTGTGTTGTATTTTTCTGTGCTTGGACTGCCCTGGACATGCGGTAATGCTTCTGAAGGGTTATAATTATCACTCAAAGGTCTGCAAAGACTATTCTCAGTGAGCTAAGGTTGGACTAAAGATTAAATTAAAGCAGAACTGTATACCTGAGGAACTTCAGGTGTTTCTATTGATTCTGTCTCTATATAACTGAAGATTGTTGGCAGAATAAATGAAATACAACTGTTTTTTACTATTTTATTTAAACAAAATACATATACTTTTTTAAAATCTGAGATTTTAAATAACAAGTTCAAAAGGACACTGGTTTTCTTAGGGCATTTCGCCAATGTTTGTCCTTGTGATAATGTTAAGATGTAACTGAGTGCAAGTTACCTATCCTTAGAAATAGTGGGGTCATTGTACGTTTCTTACTTCCTTTATCATGAAGTAAGTACTCATGCTTTGTCTAATGTCCTTTCTCAGGCAACATTCTGAAAATGTTTTTATCTTGTTTTAAAGATTCGATCATTTTATAACATTTGAACACTGAATTATTGCTTCATGAATCAAAAGTTTCCTACAGTCTTCAAAAAGCACTAGACAGTTATAATGTATAAGGGCAGTTCATGATCAGTGAAACCCAGTCCCTCAAAGCAAATACAGTATCAAACCACTGCAGTGGAACTTTGAACCTCCGGAGAATGATTGAAAATCTTGGCAGGTGTCATTTACTGTGTCATTCATCTTGAAGTTTCCCTGGTTAGACATGTGGTTACTTTACTAACAAATTTCAGACTGCCAGGGCAGACAAATGTTCTGTCTCTCCAGTTCACTCAGTACATACATCCAAATTTATATTTGCCCCCTTGGGCGAAAGTCAGTGCTATTATCCATCTGTCCTGTATTTTCTCTTTGACCTCTTCGTGCTCACTTCCTGGTTCGATGGGATAGTTTAACTACCTGCGCAATTTTCTTTTATCAGTCTCAGAAATCTTATGTGCACTTTCCAAATTCAGAAAAGCAAGAAACTGGAATCAGACCTACTAGATGATAAATAATTCTGCAGTTAATGGCATGCCCCACATGAAGCATAAAGGACTACAGTTTGAAAGTTGTATCTGCCTTAATTAAAAAACTATATATTTATATATAATGTATATACAAATAAAATATATAGATACACATAGCTGTATTCTTACAGCAAATTGACAGCATTTGCAAAAAAAAAAAAGTTAACAGAGATGATAAGCTGCTTTTTGTTAAAGTCACACCAATTATTTAAATTCTTTTACTCACAGTATTCTTTTTTGAAGACCAGAGCATAAAGAGCTATTGCTCATGTGAGACCTGCCCTTATTTCCTTTTGGTGTGCAGGACTTCAGTGAATCTGTTATGATCGCCATTTCCTATTGAACTGTCATGACGAACTTGGAGAGATACCATCCAGGATGCAGGTGTTCAGGTCAAACAAGAGAGAAGGAAGTTCAAAGGCATTCCCTCCCACAATTCCTGATGCTGTAGTGCCAGCACACTGTGTCACGGGAAGTATCTGAAACACCCATGCGAGGGTGTACTCACCCACTGAAACACTCAGACATATTTCAGAGCAGCTGAAAGTCAAAAAAAATGAATGGATTTTATTTATCGGCAACAGAAAGAAAAAAATTTGTTCAGTTATATTGGGAAGGCACGCTCAATTATGCAAGAGCTTTATACTTTGTCTTCTGTAGGATAGACTTCAGTGTCATCAGCTTATCCAGGTCTTCCCTGTAAATTACAATAAAAGATGTTGTTCAACAAGCTTGTCATCCTGGTTTTTTTTTCTGATTGCATATAATAGCTGGAAAACCCTTGAAACTGCATATGTTGCCATTGTCATCAAGAAAGCTAAAATTCTTTAAGCTCTCCTGGGAGAAAAAGGGTTGGAATTAATTCTTTCCCCCTCTTCTCCTGGGAGACACACATAACCTGTGCGAGTTTAATGAAATTTGCTAAGATTTCTGTATATGTCATTAAGCAACTCTGTGAAACAATTACCATGTTGTTCTTCGGTGGTGTGCAGCTATCACTCATAACCAAACAAGCAGGCAGCTTCTCTTTTCACATCAGCAGGTGATCTATATAAAGAAGGCTTGCTTTATAGAGTATTGTTTGGACTCCAGCGTAATAG
>VYZM01021333.1:22835-34206 GCA_013398915.1 Dromas ardeola | reverse complement strand
GCGTAATAGAGATGTAACGCATTATTGAGATGTCAGCTTAAATAGAAGGCATTATGTCATCTAATAACAATTTCTCTTTAGGCCGCGGGCACTGGTGCTAATATTCCCATGTAGTAACTACACATAGTATGAAAGCAGAAAACGTTAAAAGCAACAAGAAAACAAAGTACATGCAATAAATAGCTAACTTTTAAGTAAGTCATCCTTTACAGATACTGAGCCAAGAGGAAAAGTGATGTCTACCATGCCTAGTAAGATTAATTTAAAAAAAAGAAAAAAAAAAACAACAAAAAACCAACAAAACATTTTTTACACTCCTGTGCTGCAAGATAGCAAGAAAAATCAGATTAAATCTTTATATGTTGTAGTACAGAGGCAAAATCACTGCACTTTGCTAAAACTCTGTGGGTAGTACTGCTTTTTTTAAGGTAATTTTTTTGTGTGTGCGTTATAATCAACTGTGTGATTGTGCATTTATATTCAATTTCCAGAGCAGCATCTCAATGACCATTGCCCAGGACTGTTGGCTTTCCCTGAATGTTCCCTGGAGTAATGTTTCACTTATAAGCATCATTTTAAATGTAGCCTTCTGTAGCACTTTTCTTGTGATCCTCAACCTCTGCAAAGGGGTTATGTTTGAAAAACATGTGGCGAATGCTGACCACCTGTTAAGAGCTAATGATGCCAAAAGAAAGCCTGTTATGGCAGGGCATTTTCTTAGGAAAGGTGATAAAAAGGACAAAAGTCTTTCAAGCTCGAGCAGCATTAACTTTAACCTATTTTGGACTCCACCCTTATAAATGCTACTTCAAAGGTAGCCATAATCCTCTTGGAAGAATTGGGTGAGGGCAAGAACAGGGAGGTCTTGGTATGATAATTGCAAATGTGCAATTTTCTGTGCAAGTTTTACACTCTTATCTAGAAAGGAGATGTATTTAATCTTTCTTTTCCTCTAGAGACTGCTGGATAATAAAAGGAACTATTGATACATTAAGATTAACCTGTCCTATAATAGAGGGGGTTTCTTTTCTGGTACACTGGGCATTCAACATTGACAGCAAAACAGAATGGGTGGTTTCCAAATCCACCTGAAAATGCTACTATTCTCGTGACAGAGATATCTTCAAATGAACAGAGACGAAAGACAGATTTACATTTGCAGAATTAAATAAAGGGGTAAAACATAAATAAGGATCAAGTAAAGGTGAAAAAGCACCCCCATTTTCCTCTGTCTCCCCCTTCATGATTAAACTGTTTTGCAAAGTATCAAATAGATATTTAGATAGCATCTGTATAAACTTGATAAAATTTTAGGATAAGATTTTTTGGACATACTTAAATTTAGCTATGCAATCAGTAAATTTTAAGAGGGGAAAAAAGGGGTGGGGTAGGTAGAATTACATATTACTGAAAAAACTGGAGCCATAGTGTTATAACTTTGGCTTCAAAATGCATTTTTTTACTTGTCTCCAGATGCCACTAGCAAAATGGATAGTTTAGATCCACAAAGAGAAGAAAGGGTGTATTTGTGCCAACATATGTTTGACATCTTTATTTTTGTTTGGCACCTAGGAGCACCAGCGCTTCCCATGGGATTCAAAGTTCAAAGTTAGGTGCCATTTTTGTAATTACATACAGATGCATAAACAGGATTATAGCAGGCAAATGAAGGGCTCTTTTACATAACAAGGTGCACTTGTCTGTATTTCTCACTAACCAGTTCCAGGGATTGCCATTGTTTTAAGCAGAAGTAGAAATTACAATGTCGAAGAATGACTTGGCCAATAACCCTTTCAAAAATCTTTTTTTCATAGTAATCAGCTAAATAACATCCGTGTATGTAAAAGGTTCCTTTTCTTTCTTGAAGAATTTGGGCTTAGGATGCCTCATTCTTTCACTTGTATTCATACTGAGTAATACTTTCTTCCATGACAGTCCAAGTGATGGTAGCAATCTAGTGAGGCCAATTAGATTATGATTGATAAACGCTTCTCCTCAAACTTCATGAATACTTCAGAATACAAATATGTAGCAAATTTTAGCTTGTATAAAATAAAGTTGGTGCAAAGATCTTGCTTTTCTTCAATGACCTTCATTGTCACGGAACTTGAAAGTTTCTTCCAGTTCTGTTTTTATTTTGTTAATATATGCAGTTTCAAACATGGAAAACAAAGAAAAATACATATTGCACCAGTATAATGTGTAGAAATCCCATTCTTTGAAGCTATCAGAGTTGTGCAAATGCTTTCAATGGAAATATAATCATAACCATAATTACTTGAGTTTGGAAGTAAAGAACAGAAGCATTTTAAATTACTTTCTAAAACTACTCCTATTAAAACAAAAGCAAAGTTGTTCTTAGAAAAAACAGCAAATAAACAATACGATTACCATTTTTAGTGGAAAATGTGATACATAAATGTGCAATTGTAACTTGACTGCCGTAGTGATCATTGTACCTAAATGTTAACAATGAAATTAGAACTTGTGAAAAAGTTTTACGTTGCAATACTTTGAAAATTTAAGTGGCAAGAAGTTTTAAATAAATCAAAAAAGTTGATCTCTTATAAGCAAATTATACCTTCAACAAGTTTATATAATATTTCTGTGAATGATTTGCTAATTTCTACCTTATTTTTCATCTAACCTGATTTCTCAACCGGTTTTCAAGAAGATGTTTTAAATGCCTCATTTCACTAATTTTCTTCTGTTTTCTGTGGATAAGAACATTGTATCTGAAAAGCTTGGTAGCCTCAATACATGAACTCAGGTGTTCATTCTTCTTTTGAGCCGTCACTGACAGAGGAAGAGAGGAGGCCGCATTCCCATGCTCTGCACCAGGTCTTGTCAAAATTGGCAGCTCCAACAGAGGGAACACTATGTCTCATCTGAGCAAAAAATCAAGTGAGGAGACCTTTAACATCAGCACATTTTGTCCAAACGTGCTTAACAGGAGTGCTACGCATACATATATAATACAAATACAATATATAATACAGCATGCATATATAATGATAAACCCTGAATTTTCAGCTAAAATGAATGTTGAATGCAAAATAATTTTTACCTAAATGCATAGTCCCTGACTTTGTCTACAAGGACAGAATCTTCCATTAAATGCTGAATTCTTACATAAGCAGTGTATTAAATTCTTCACTGAAATTAGTAGAAACTATTCTGTCTATTAAGTGGAATTAGTAATTTAATAATGTAAATCTCTGTAAGAACATCAGCAATAACTCTGAATGAATGGGAAATTCTTGTCTCCATCCAGCAAATGAATGCTGCTTGTGCTAAATATTATTTTAAGATCAATGGAAATACTATAAAATAGCCAACAATCATGTAATATTTAGTTCTAGATTTACTGCATCTAAATTTCACTTGAGGAGAATTTCTGCTTAACTAAAATTTAAATATGTAACTGTAACAAAGTGATTTCCAAAAAATTGCCTTCAAGTTGCTTGTCTACGTATGTTTACATATTTTCTGTAAGGCTAGTATTTTCCTTAAGAAGAAAGAATGTAGCACGTTCTAAAGGAATTAACTGTCTTCTGAAAGCATGTAATTGTCTCCATTTAATGTTTAGAACACTTAGGCATCTGCCTGATGATCCATGGACAAGGTGTCCAAGTTTAAGCTGCTTCTGTGCTCAAAGGCTTAATACCTGAGTTACTAGGTAAATCCAGGAATATATGCTGGGCCTTAGTACTGGCCTTTCAGCAGTTCCAGTTTTATCATGTGCATATGCTAATTACTGAAAACTGCAGTGGGAAGTAATCTATAGCCATAGTAACTGTTTCACGATTTCGACCATCTCGCATAAACAACCATCTCCCCTAAGATATCTGCTTAGCCTCATTTTGTGCTGAAATTTAAAAAAAGAACAGTTTTCTGCAATATTATATAACAAAGGAATACACGTTTTATTGCAGACATAATAAATCAGATCAACATTTCTGTTGGGAAGTAATATTTCATGGGAACAGTAGCATAGAGACCTACAGTAAAGTTCAGCTTTGTAACTCTTTCTCTCAATGTTTTTTTTTGTGTAACAAAACAGGTGTCATTGACATTTGTAGCCTACATTCATGCCTGAACAGCTACTTTCTAAACACATTTGAAAAAAAGACAACAGCAGTCATTACTTCGGAGTTTCTTCTTTTTATGGCTTCATACCTTCTGGGGACAAGAGATAAATGAAGGTAAGATGAAACCTTTAGATGTTGTCTTCATCAGTGTCGACACTCTTCCTTGGGGGCTGACAGCTGCTAATGAATTCATTTTAAACATGACACACAAGAACAAACATGCTGTTTTGGTTTTGTTTCCTTCTTGAAGAAGAATACGAATAGCAACTATCATTGATCATAATGGGAAAGCTAATCTGTAGCAATTATTGATCAAATAAAAACAATGAAGAGAGTCATGAAGAAATCTTCACATTTTCCAAACAAATGAAATCAAGTTGGCTTTTTAGTTGAATTCTGACATTTTACGTGTTCACAAGAAAGCGCTGTAGCTATTACCATGCCAGAAATACAGCCAGAAGTTCAAATTCAACGAACTGATTAACCAGAATTTAAGTATCCATTGTCTTTTCTTCACCTGACAGAAGTACTTTTATTCAATTCTATCCTCCATCACTAAACTTTTGGCATTCTTTTTATATTGATAATGATTAAACTTCTCTTAGCAATACTTTAATATTGAGGCTTTTGATTCTGATTTAAGGAAAACATTTATTAAGTTTTTAATTTTCCACGGAATTTGAATTCTTTATTGAAAACACAATGGTCCACACCCGCAGCTATTCTGGATTGTCACTGAAATGATTTCACATTCATAATTTCAAATAAAAAGTAACTCAGTCTTATCTTGTGAATTAGTACAGTTTGTCCCTGTCAGTTGAGTGTGATTGTCACCATGAATCTAAGGTCTGACTGTGGCCCACTGACTTACGATTGTTGATAACATCTGGTAGGTTTAATTATACACTTCTCTTCATCTAACTGAAGGGCATATGATCATAATATATTCATGAAAATAATTGTTTATGGGTTTTGATTGCATCAGTCAAAGTGTAAGGAAATATAAGTTTTTTTTTAAAGCTGAATATGTATAAATGTGTAAAACAATAATTAGCATACTACTTTCATTCATTTTTTAATGAAAGCATGCTCAAAGCTCTTCCTATATGATTTGCGTACATAAAGATGTGTGGAACCTTGTAAAGATATATCTATTGTCCTCTGGAAAAGATCCTTGAACATTAGAGGGAAGATTGGAGGGTAGGGGAAGTGCGACATAAGGAAGAAGCCTATGCCTTATCTGCAGAAGAAATTCAAGAGAAGGCAACGAGGCCATCTCGACATGAGCATACTTTGGAGAGTGGGGCAAAGCTTTGTAACACCACATGCCAGCCTGGTGGTTCTTGTGAGGAACAACCCCAGCGCTGGTTTTCATCACTAACACTTCAGTGATTACAGTCAAACTCGAATAATTTAAAGAGAAGACAGAAGTGCAAACAAGGTGTAATATGTTTTCCTGAAAGTGTAATGCATTCTTCTGAAGGTGTAATATACTCTACTAGAGAGTTTGCCTGCTATGGGTAAAAAGTTTTCACAAATAAAGGTACTCTTAAGTTCTGTTGCAAAGAAATATGAGTCAGGTGGATATTGCTGGAACTCAGACGCAGGTAACTACAAAAGATCAATTTGCCTTTAGAAAACATACACAGGGAGAAATAAATTTTCATGAAACAAGTGGAGGGAACACATGGGATAAATATTGTCTGCTTTTCCATTATTAACCTATCCATTAGTTAAGCAGAACTCACTTTAATTTGCATATTGTTAAATTGAGCACCAGCTTGTAAACCTCAGACAAGTATATTTAAGTCTTCAAGTCTTAATGTTAATTTAGATATACATTAAATTCCTAGACTGGGAGAGTCAGCCTTGAGTCTTTTAAAATAATCCTGACCAGCGCAGACAAACCAAGGAGGTATATATTTGAAATAACATCAATAAAAGAGACATTAATATGTTAGGTTAGCAATGTTTCAATTTAAGAACAGTCATAGTAGGGAATTTAGGCAATCTAATAAAATGATAAAAATAGAAATGAAGCAGGGACCATATTTGTCCAAAGCAGGTATCAACAAAATCATGATTTTTCATGGGAATAGGCTTGTCTTGCATACTTAATTTTTTAACATGTGCTCATATATTCTGAATTTCATAAAAAACCAGATATATACATATCTGTACTTATTTAAGGTACTTATTTAAGACATTAGCATAGAATAAAACTAGCTATGTGTAATCCCAGGTTGTTTTCTTAAAACATTTAATTTGAATGCATGAGCCTATGTTCCTTACCCTTCCCTTTCAGGTGGGACTGAATTTCAGGCATAAAAACAGACAGGATCAACGTTTTTCCATGTTAGTTTTCCCTTCATGTCACATTTATTTATATGTATTTATTATTTTTTTATATAATTTTTTAATATAAAAATTTGACTTGCTGTTCTTTGCTTTTTAATGAAATTCAGGAAGAAGAGAGTGAGATAGCAGCCGGAGTAGAATTAATTCTGATGAGAGAAATTGCTCACAATTTTATGTCTGTTGCATTTTTCTGCAAGATAAATGAACTCAGCAAAGCATAAAAGAGTGTTGGCAGGTTCCTACCCTTTTTTGAAACAAAATTTGTTTGTGGGCAGCTTGAACCTGTTATTTTATGGACTCTGTATTACAAAAAAGGGTCCTCCCTCTTTCTGATACTCTGCTGTTGACGTAGCAGATCCTGCTATAAATTCGATTCGCAGAGGTGCCGCTCAGCACAAAAAGGTTTCAAAGGGATATCTTTCCCTCAGGCTGCTTTTTGTAGAATGCAGTATCTGTGTGCAGATACTGATTTTTATAAGTCTGTTATTTCCTTACCCTCAGCTCTGATCTACATCCAGTCTGCCTGCAACTTTTTGCCACCATTGGAAGGCAGCCTCAATTTTTTTTTTAAGCAGGCACGTTTGATGTAAAAAGCTGTGTGCTGGACTTGCACATTTGAAGGAGATTATTTTTGTGCCCCTTTTTATTGCCAACAGAGATTTGAAATAATAGCAGACATTGTTAAAGAGAATGGAACATACAATAAACTTTTATTGCTCTAGAAACAGTCTGTGTTTCTTACCTTTCCATAGTGATACATGAGACTTCTGCACGCTTTGGCAACAGCCAAAATGTAAAACATTTATTTTTTTTCAAATATCAGGCAATTATATGCCCTTTTATGCTTATATCTGGAAGAAAGTATCATATACACTTTAGAAACTAAGCAGTTAAGCAGGATTTAACTGTTTAAACCAGCAGCTTTGTCCTTTGCAAAACAGCTATACTCTTGTCGGCTGCAGTAAAATTTACTGCAAGAGAAAAGCGTCAGGAGTCATATCTCTTGCTCTTAAGCTTCAGATAAATGAGATCACACTTTCTGATCTCTTCCTAGTGATAGTGCCAGTGCTTAACACATTGCTCAGAAGTTGTGACAGGACACAGAATAAGTTTTTAAAATCACACAACCTGTACTATAATCTCTCACTTTCTGGTTAAAAAAAAAATCATGAAAATGTAGATTGTTATTAGACACAGTTGTGCTGGGTGTAGGAGAAATATTACTCCAGAAAAGGAAGCAAATATAGTTTTGGTCACTAGAGGCAGAATCTTAGTCCTATCTTTACATACTTTTGGAATAAGCCTGTTACTACTGAATAGATATGATGCAGAAAAATTGCTCCTACATTCTGGTGTTTAGCATCAAGCTGAAACATTGATTATATATTCATCTTCTTTCCTGCATTGTGTGCTTCAAAACCCAGGGCTTCAAATGACACAAGCTGTCTAAGACCAGTAAAGCAATGCCAAGCATGATTTTTTTTCTCCCTCTTTGTAAACTTCATACCTTCATCCACTGCCACTGTCACTTCTCACAGTTATTCTTCCTTATGCATTGAGATTCAGATTTTGGAAGATCTGTTGTTTTTGCTGTAATGCCCATTGTTTCAGAGCTCCAAAGTGATATTTTTCAAACATATAAGAGACAGTCCTTGTCTCAAAGATTATACAGTCTAAAAGACAAGAATAAGGAAAACAGTAGTAGATGGGAAGGCAGTAGTGGTAACAAATAAAAGGTATTGTTGGCTTTGTTCTCTTCTCTTCTCTTCTCTTCTCTTCTCTTCTCTTCTCTTCTCTTCTCTTCTCTTCTCTTCTCTTCTCTTCTCTTCTCTTCTCTTCTCTTCTCTTCTCTTCTCTCTAGCAGACATTACTATGGGATTGCTAGGACAAGTTTAGCTACAAAATAAGGGAGAGGAATATACCATATATAAAGCAAGCTAGTGTTAGAAAGTCTTTTCATGAACTGTTGCAGCTGCTCTGCTGAGTTTAACCTCCAGCTATTTTGTGACCGCCACTTCCACAGCTTTGCCAGCTGGGAAGGGAGGGCTCACTGCATGGTGCCAGGACTTCAGGTACCACAGAACATCCTGCCTGATCCTGGGCACACAGCACAAGAGAATACATTCCTGTTGGACCCCATTTTTCTCCTACCTCTCTCCCATAGCTATTTATTCAACCCATTTTCTAACTAAAATGTGCAGTCTCTGCATGGCTACTCCCTGCATTTTCTTTGATCTACAAGCTTATGCTTTTTTATTTCCTTTTTTTAGGTGCTTAATAAAAGGCAGAGAATTACTTTTTACAAGAGAGAAACTGGAGGAGGGAAATGTGTCAGAAAATAGCTGCGTGGCATCAGTCCTTTCTTTGTTATAAATAGCACACGTCCTTGGTAAAATAAAGCATTTACACCCTCGGAAGGAAATCTGATCACCCATGGATTAAAAAGGAGACATCTCCTAACCTTCCCAGAAAGTGGCTGACGTAAAAAATAAGTTTTGGGGTGGAGATAAAAGTTCATTCTTAGGTTAGATACCAAATGCAATGTAAGGTCCTGAACCTCATTTTGCATTTATCCTTTATAGCAGAGCCTGTGCTCTTGCTGTCTGTATAAGCCTTTAATCATGAAGACCATAATTTCCTCTTCCACACAGATCTTGTCATTACTTGTTTTCAGTCCAGGGACGTGTGAGTTTAACATTGCATTTTTGTAGAACAGTGGGACTTACTGTGATCTCATTTAAACTGAGACACAAATCAGGAAAATGCTGGTTAAATCATTGCAAGTATGACAGCACAAAACATGGATGAAAAATGCAGGGGTTTAATGATGAAAATACACCTTCAGTAGTGTTACCAAAGAAGAAATAAGATAGGTGACGCTAAAACAGAGAACCTCATGCTTATAATGAAGTTACAATTCAGGTTTTCAGAATAGTTTATATAGATTTATTGTGAGATCATTTCTGCCAGAGAAAGGCAAATTGCAAAAGGTCAGTGAGACAGAAACTTGTATTTTGTGCTTAGAGGGGTGATTATTGTTGCTAAACTGTTTAATCTTGTCTGTTTTCTGTATGTGACTTTTTTGCGGTTTGCTAGTGAGAGAAAGCCTATGTACATTAGAGAACAGTTTTGTTACAGTTGTCCAAATGCATCTCTTATGGTTTAACTAGACTACTTTGGTCTTGGGTGAATGGTCAAGACAAGCTCAGGTCCTTTTACAGTGTTGTTTCTGACTTCATATGTGACCTTGGGCCTTTATGCTGCTGTGTAATAGCAGGTAAAGATGACATTGATGTTTCATGCTTCCCTGTAGAGGTTATCAGCACTCAGTGTTAATGGACTTGCGGACCCTTCCCTCAGCAGAATGAAGGAACAACTCAACCTTCATTTCCTAAAGAAGAGGAAGGAGTCACACCGTCTTCCACATATATTTAGCAAGCAGGCCCAATATGCAGGTGAAGATAACGCAAAAAACAGGCTATAAAACTCTAACACAGTGTTATCTGGTGCTTTCTACAGCATAAATTTGTGTAAATCTGAGTTAATCCTCCTACAGTCCCATTAAAGTCAAAGAGATACATAACAGACAGAACTCGATTCCTCTGGCCTCTTCTAGACATTTATCCTGGGACTAGATGAGTTGCCCTTTGGAGGCAGTCTTTTATCTCCACTGACTGCGAAAGGGACCTAGGATGCCTAGCTCACTCACACTTCAGGATTTAATTTTTAGGTACCTAAGATATAACATATTAGTTTCTTCCGCTATCTCTACTGCTGGCATAAAACTGTTGGGTTTTATTGCTTCATCATCATTCTTTGAATATTTGTCATTTTTACATTGCTATTATAACCTTTTCTTTCACTAACTAACTTATGGAATTCTTTGGTAATGACCTGAATCTACAGGGAGACATGATAATAATTGCAATTTGCTGCAATATTTCAGTGGAATATTGTCAATAAAAATTTTGTGTTTAACAGGTTTTACTCAATACTTACACTGCTAATTTCAGTAGTCAGCAAAGGTTTTCTGTGTTCAAATCAAACCTGAAACACTCTCTTGACCTCCTTGTCATTGGAATCCAAGTGAAATTACAGACCACCAATTAAAAAATCATTCAAGTGCACTGGTTTATTTTGCTTTGTGGTTTTTTTTGTGTTCTTGCACCAAGCCACAGTCTTTAACACATGTGGTTTTGTAATTGTGATATGCTGGGAAAGTTCAGAGTGCTCATTGGCCTTTTAGCTTCTACTTCCACCTGTGTGCTCATACATCTAGTATTAATAAATTGGACTGTGAGTCACACCAAATAGCTGGTTGGAAGTTTGCACTTGCCTTTTCTTTCAATTTACACCATTGATGTCAAATCTTTTCCTCAATTACTAAGACCCAACAACAAAATATCACAAGAAGTGAATAACTACCAGAAATTGTCCTCTTAAATTGGCATTTACTCTTTGACCATAATTCTTTCCTCTTCATGCAAATTATAAGCTCCCTAGAGCAGGATACCATGTTGTGTTTGTGCACTGGCTAGCATATTGAAGGCCTGCTTTTCGTAACAGCCTTTAAACATTAGTCTAATAACAGTAATAAATAATAATAAGTACTTTCCATATTTAATAGATTATCCTTGATTAACCAAGGGATGTTTATTCATCTAGTTTTCAAAACAGACATAGAAGAGTGCCAATGAGTCATGGGTCAGTGTATGTATTTGGAAAGTACAAGATCAGAGTTTAGATGTGTGCTTCCAATCAGAGAGAGGAGAGCTGTACACGCTTGCATAGCATATACTAGATGCCTTTTTATTTCTTTCTCTAATCAGAAATGAGACTGCAACTTTCATGTGTATAACTTCTTTGTTGTTTGATTGTCAGTATCAATGATATTCATAAAATTGCGGTTTAGTCTGTGCCCA
>VYZM01021333.1:1348-11805 GCA_013398915.1 Dromas ardeola | reverse complement strand
TTTTGGCATCTTTTTTAATTTTCTTCATATAGTAGGTGTATATTCTTAAGAGTATTATCTTCAGACTATGTGAACTCTTTGGAAACTTAGTATGTCCACACTTGCAAAGATACTACCTATCAAAAATCTACTTTTCAGAATAATTGCAGTGAAGGAAACTGATAAAGAAAATACAGTGATGTTACTTATGTAGAAATGACATTCATTGCATAGATTTAATCAGTGAAGACTATCACTAACTGCAATTACACATGAAAAAATAATGATAATTATCCATATACTACTGCATGTATAAGCATATACTTTACAACCTAAGATTCTTCTAGTTCATTCTAGTGCAATACAGAAAATATGTCACTACTACTTCTTTGAGCCTCGTTCACCTGGAAGAGGGTTATATGATCAGTTTAAATATCCCAAACCTATTGCTTGTCACCAGCATAGCTCCATGTACTTGAAGTTTTAATGGTGTATATATATCATAGAAAGAGATTATGTTTCTATCACATAAAAAAACTGGGAAGCTGCATTCAACAATGTGTCCAAAATGTTAACATTGTGTAGGCACTGAAACACAAAGAAATTCCAGACTTCGGGGCTCCCAGTCAATCCTCTTTCTTCTCCCTACTGTGAAGGCTGCAGGCATTTGGATATGAAGTCTCTGGTTCCATGTTTATTTCCTCACAAGCTCTGTCACCTTCCGTCATGACAAAATGACAAAAAATGTGACGTATTTTGCAGGGAAATTATAAAGAGTCTGGTGCCCCCAAATATGTGAAAGTTATTACTTTTTAACTTAATTTTATCTTACAGAGAAAGACAGAAAATCTGTAACATCTTCTGGTCGGTTGAGCTGGCCTGGATTCAGATTAAGTCTGCTGAAATCAGTGAAGTTTCTGTGAATTCTCCACTTCGTCTTCAGGGAAGTTCCTCACAGAAATCAGCAGCGATACACCATTTTGTATCAGCTGAAGATCTAGTGTAATGTTTGCTTGTGCAACAGGACAGTTAAAAAACTGGTTGCATATATATATGTAATATAGAGACATATACATTTAATGTTAGACACTCAGCGGCACATTCCTATTATTGCTGGAATAACAAAAGCCACAGTGGGGAATTCTGTCTAAATAAATAGCCTGTTGTTGAATACAAGCCAGTTAGCAGATTGACTACAAAGATGCCATCAATTTGAATCAAGAGGATGCTTTTACAAGTTGCAAATGTCTTCTGATTTTTTTCTGACTCATTAAAGCTTTTATGAATCTTGCCAGATGTTTAAGGCCTCAGGGAAAGTCAAATGTACATGGAAAGATGACAAGAGAAAAATGGGTAGATAGAAATACTGAGAATTATGCTGCATTTTTGGTTCTAATGTAACATGCCTGCTCTGGAATTGGCCTTTTCTTTTTTTGGGGACATAGTTTCTTATAGCACTTTCATTCTTTTATAAAATAGAGCCCTGTATTTTCTGGCGTTCAGAAAAACTTCTGGTTAGCCGTAATGCTACATACTTTTGAGTTGGCATTTTAGCTCCAAATTATAGGTCTTCTTACACACTCCGTGGGTCTGTTTTGACCACTGTTGAAACTGGAAGCATAGTAAACACAGATTGGAAACTCGGTAATCTTGATTTTTTCCCACGTGTCCCACAATATTTATTAAATATTAACCCTTAAAAAAGTTATCTAAACATCCTTTATCACAGAATTTTACTGAAAATCCTTTGAAATGTATATAATTGTTATGTTCACTAGGTATTTCTACAGCAGCACTACAGTAGCAATCATGTAGGCAATACAATAGTCAACTTTTCACAGCACATTTAATTCTGCCACTGCCATAAAGCGTAAAACATTCCTACTAAGCTTGAAATGCCAAATCAGTTGGCAGTTATGGGCCTATGTTAGGAATAATGGTCTCCTGATTTTTTGTAGGCAGGCTGTATTTGCAAATCAATTAATCTTAGCAATGTTGCCACAATTGAGGGGCATACCCTAGGCTCACAGAAATGCGGGTGGTAATGTAGCCTGGAATAACACAGGGAAAGTTCTTGATGCCAAGGAGATATGGGCTCACGCTAAGGCTGTGGCAATGAATCTCCCTTCCTACAGTTCAAGAGCAGGGAGCCAAAATACTCTGGCTCCAGGCTCCAGTAGTATTCAACATTTCCTCCTAAATGATCCATAAAGAGCCAGGAAAATTCTCACCAGTGCAAGCCAAAAAGAATTGGATGAATTAAAGGATAAAGAAAAAGAGGTTCTGCAGTGGTACAGTGGATATTAATACTTACATGCTAGGGACAGTTTTGCATTTACTACAGTAGCTTGATTACTTTCCATAAGCTAAATCCAGTCAGAATTGTAATAAAACTTTGCAGTCAAAGAAAAGCAGTTTAATATCGCATGTCTGTTGCAGCTGACAAAAACCTATGTTAGAGCAGCTCCTTCCAGTGACGAGGAATGGGATTAGGCACCAGCAGAAAATGTGTCCCTAAAGACCATCTATAAGACCACAGCTCTGTAGCGATGAATGTTTAATTCCAACAAGATATATCACAGTAAATAATTAACACATAACAATACAAGGTGATGGAAATGTAGTAATTACACTGTGCTTCTTAGTAGCCTTTTCCCTTATGTGAAAAATTTCTGAAGTCCAACATGGGCCATACTGAACATATGTGCCAAATATCAAACAAACTTATATCTGTGTTTTTCATAGGAAATGTTGTGTTAGATTTTTGTGTGCTTCTTTCTATATCCTTCTCTAATCAGGTCTTCTGAGGTAATTCTATTTACTAAAAAAGATATTTTAAGTAAACCACCCAATATTATGGACAACATGGAGTAGAAAATAGGGAATTAAAGTGAAATGATGGTCTGCTTCAGTCATCCTAACCAATCGGTACAGAAACAGAAGGCAACTGCTCATATAATTTGATTCATATGTATAGCACTCTTAACAAAAAGAACTAAAAGTATTAGAACTGAATACTGGATAATTAGTCTTAGAACTATTGGAAAATCTTGGCATAATGATAGAAGTTGTGATTTGAACTATTAAAAGCAAAACTTTTGATTGTTGAGAAAAAAAATTAAAAGGTCATATGGTAAAAATAGTTACACAGACAGACTGGGAGAGACATAATTATAGTCCCACTATTGTCTGTGTGTGAATACTTTATGGCATTAATTACTGAACATATGTAAATGTATTTTTACGACTACTTTAATTGAGTGCATTAAAACCAAACCCACTATACAGCATTTATGTGCTATTTTTGGCCTGGAATCTTATCTAAGGCAGTTTTTAAAAGCTTATATATTTATTTATTCAAGGGGTTAAATATTTGTGTGGAGGTCTTGCAAAGTTTTCAACTTCAGTGCTGCATTTGCAAGTACTCTTTCCCTTTGGACTCAGCCATCTCATTAGCTACTACTTGTCAAATTGAATGTATGAATTTCTTCTCTGGTTTCTCCTCTCCCTACGTTCCTTCTCTCTAATGCGCCTGGGTGAGATTTTGAGCTGTAATGCTAAATGAAACAGAGTTTCCAGGTCTGGAAGTGCAAAGACTACAATGGCTTTATGCCCCTTCTGTCCCTTTCTGTTCCAGGGATATTTCCAGAGGAAACAGTAACTCCAGCTTCAATTTAAGCAGTGCTGAGAGCCCGTTTGCACTATAGCGTTCTCCTTAGGCTTTCTGTATTACAGTCATTCCTGCATCACTAGCAGAACAGTTCTTTTGACAATTTTGTCACAATATCCAGGTTTCCCTTAACCTGCCCTGTTCATTTATTTATTTATTTAAAGAGGATGGAGATGCTTTCATTCTGCAGCTTCTGACTCTTTTTCCTAGACTAAAATTATAATTACTTTATGTCAGGGGATATTTTTTTACTACATGCTGTATTTTGCCTCACATAAAGGGGCCATTGGACATGCTATTGATAAAAAGCAGCAGTAAGGAAACGTCTCACTCCTACAGAGGTGGATCAGATTTTGAGGCTCTACCTAGATTTGCTTCAGGTTTATTTTGACTTTGGGGTTTTCCAGAGTCAAACAAAACAGAAATTGTGTTAGAAGGATGCCAAGATTAGCTCTGTTGCTTTAGTCATTTTTATTAACCAGAGCTAGTTTTTTTTTTCTAGTTTTACAGTTTTATATCAGATGGTTTTGGATCCATTCAAATTCCACCTTCAGCTCCCTTGCCCCCTCCAGGCCTGGTCCCCTTATGTCCCGTGAGGTTCCCTCTGCCTAGTGATAACTTGAACTGCCCCCTGTGAGTCAAATATCCATTTGGGGTGGAAAAGAAGAGGGTATCCCCAGCTTTACTGGAGCTAAATTCAACTTCTGATCATAGCAAAGGAATGTCTACAAGAAAGTCTAGGGAAATCTATGTAGCCTGATAGCTATTTACACACATAACTAACTCTCTTCCTTTGCTGATCGCTCATGCAGGTATCTTATCAAGTGCTGTACTTTTATCAAATTATAAGGGTGCATGATTAAACAAGTTGGTAAAGAAGGAATTTGCTGAGGGACAGGCTCTTCTTCAGGAGACCAAGCAATCATTCTTTCTTTAACAGGGATGAATGCGAGGAAAACTTTTTAGGCTCAAAACTGTCTGACAACTGCCCTGCATGCTTCCAAAATTACATATGCCACTGCTGCGGTATAAATAGGTTTCAGTTGCATAAAATGTCAGAAAAAAATGTGTGTGAACTAATTTGGGGAACAAAATGGATTTTCTTCTCTAAAGTTCTGTGTTATTTTGTTGTTTCGTTGTACAACTATATGATGTTTGTGTATGCATCTACACACTACAATATTGCTTATTTTTTTCTTTTGCTAAATATATTTGCCTGAACACTGAAGGAGCACACTTTGGTGTTTTCCATTTAATGTTTAGTGTGATCTATGCTTTCACTTTATTTATCATTCTATGCATTTGGATAATATACATTAGGCAAAAGAACATTCCAAATACCTCCAAAATTTCATACCTAGCTCATTGAAAATTAATTTATCATAAAATATTGTCCATGAAGCTGTTTCTACTTTTTATTCTTCTTATGGGAATAGTTTCAAGTTGGAGTCCTTTTGCTTTTCATGCTTAGAAAAATATGGATTCTCTGTCCCAGAGACTACATTTAAATATATATTAAAGACATATGTATTAATCATTATTTTACATATGAGAAATTGAGCCAGAAGGGAATTAAGACACTTGTCTAACATCACAGAAGGAATAATGATAACTTGCCCTTTGAAGAAATGGTGAGAGGAACTCTAAAACCAGTCAGAAAAGTGAACTTCTTCAGTTTCTAGTTTCTCAAAGACAATTTGGGTTTTCTACTCCTCCTCCCATTCCTTTTAAAAAGCAGATGTGAATTGGCAGAGATAGTTGAGTTACCATGAAGTTCTCTAAGTACTGTGGTCTACAAAAGCCTACCAACAATTCTGGGATTGCAAAGCATCATTCTTCTAGAGTAGCCACAGCCAACAAAGGATTTCTGTGATGTTTTTTTTTCCTCTTCCACTTCAGCTGATTGACAGAAAAAATTCTGGTTTATGAAAAGTTAGTCATCAAAAAGGCATACAAAGCCAAAAATCTAAAGAGTACATTATTTTGAAACAAAGACAACAATATCTAGCATAGTAAGCACTTTTGTATTAAGAACATCTTGTGAAAAATGAGATAGTCCTGAAGAAGTTCCTGCAAGCTAGTTTTGGCAATAAGTGTATGTACTTCATCTCATTTGGTTTCCAAAATGGAATTCCTAGATTTATTGCAATGTAATCTGGAACAAATCTCTAAATACTATGACAAGGTAATTTTTAACGAAAAAAAATGTTACTTTACTATTCATCCATTGCTATGTATGAGGCTTCTGTCTCTCTATTAAAGCTGTTCTAAGAACAAACAGCTTCTAGGCAAATCCTTCTGTTGACTTCTAATTTCCTAATAGCGTACACTTTAAAGCACTGTTTATGTCAGAATCCAAGGCACTGATTCTCCACTTAGTTACACTAACATAAAGCATA
Organism: Dromas ardeola; assembly: GCA_013398915.1. Lineage (NCBI taxonomy): Eukaryota > Metazoa > Chordata > Aves > Charadriiformes > Dromadidae > Dromas > Dromas ardeola. Next base: position 5,757 of record VYZM01021333.1, on the reverse strand, counting down.
CTTTTGAAAGATTCTGTAATTGCCGTTGGTGATAATGTTGGATTTTATTTCCTTCTGGAAAAGATTTGGTTCTTGGAATTTTTTTTTTCTTGATCCAAGAAAGACTTTTAAAAAAAGTTTTAAAATTCTAAAAAACTAGTTGATTTTTCACTTATAATAGATATTTCCATTATACTGTATTTTAATAGATACCACCTCATAGCCAATGGCTATCAGAGAAAAAACAGTGAAGTTTTTTGGTTGACTTTACAGGGGCTCTAGGACTTGAGGACTCCAGAAGGCCTTGGTGGAAAGTTTGCCCAGATTTTCTTTAGGGATTTTGAACAACAAGTATTATTTAATCTTTACACCCGATATGTATCCTACTGTGTTATAAATATCACAGAAGTTTTCTGTGGGATTCCTGGTCCCAGGAAGAGCTAGTGTTCAGTGCCTGACCTGGATTCAGAGGGATTGGTGCTATCATTCCTAAATGTAGGTGCCCATAGTTAGCTTTGTCATATGCAAACTAAATACAGTTTGCCAGCAAACTGATATCTTGACTTCTTCTTCATCCACCTACTGAAGCCGGATTATTGCAGATAGCATGTTTAACTAATTTCCTGTCAGTTTAAGTTTAATTGCCTTACTTATCATTTCCTCTGATGCAGTGTTATTGTAACATGTCCACCTAGTTAAAAAGGATGATGTGAAACACATTTTTTTATATTTTCAGTGGATGTGCTACTGAAAAATAACCGGAACACATACTTTAGCAGGTGTGTTAGTCTTGGCTATTCTTCCAAGCTGGATTTCCTGATGCCTTTTGCTGTTCCCATATCTCATCTCATCTCATCTCCCATCCTGGATGTGCAGTGTAAGGAAGGGCAAGCCTTTCAGGGAGGAGTACACCTGTATTGACCTTTAGAAGGCTTGGTAAATGAAAAAGGACATACGAAATTGAACAAGATGGATTTACAGTGTTTCTGGCAGTACAGGTTAAACAAATACTGAACAAACTCAAAACAGAGCTGTCCAAACTACACAGTTTAACATTTCAGCCCTGTAGAATGACTCATGGGAGACTGGTAGAGGTGTATTTACTTATTCTGGTTTGAACTATGAATCAGACCAAGCGATACTGAAGATTGAAAGGCTGGCTAAGTGTACTTGTAATGAGCCTCCCTTTGCAAGTCCAGGTCAGGCTCCATGCTTTGACACTGACATTCAGCCTGTCAGATGTCACCATTTCCCATCATTAGTTGTCAATGTTGCCTTCAGCAAAACAGAGGTACAGGAAAAAGAGTAGGGACCTCTCAAAATCTTTGATTTTTCTGAAACAAACTTAAAAAGATATGTGTCTACTTAGCCAGGGCAAGGAGGCTATATTTAATTCTCTGCTTGACTAGAGTTCATAATATAGGTTTGGGTCAAAATAAGTATAATAGTGGGTTTGTGCTCCAGGAAATTGATATTTTGTGAGTTATCAACCCAAAATCTACTTTTAAAACCAGATGTACCTCAAAACAAGCTGTTGTCAGAGCATTTCTAACATACTTGGCAACATTAACCAAAATTTGGGCTCGGGCATTTTTCAAGTTTGGATACAACTTCAAATCGTGACCATGAATTTGTTTAAGATCCTGGGATTTCAGTACAAACTCCACTGAAAATGTGCATGCCCTTACATTGCATCTCAGGTTCTAATCTGGAATAATTTAGAAGTTCTTGTGGACCTTTTAGTCCCAGAGAGTGACTATAAACAGTAAGCAATATTCAGAATGGAATTTTATAACACCAGAGAGCAAAAGTTTAGGGACTGAGGAATCCTTTCACTTGTGAACCTTGTAGGGTAATTTTAGGCAGTAGAATATAACTTTCCAAAAGGAAAATTAGTGACAATACTTGGAAGAATGGCTTTATTGTTGAAAAATATTCATAGAACTTTACTGTGCTCGAGAGGAGGCTTTATTATTGTCCCAGAAAGATAAAACAAATGAAATTCCCTAATGTAAGTGAGATCTGTAATCTCATATATTCTTACAGCTGTGATCTCTCAGGAATAAAGGAGAAAACAAACAAACTTTGGATAAATGAATGAGCACATACAATGTACAAGTGCAAACAGATCATTTCCTAATGATGAAAAGCTTCAGGGCATGAAACTCTTGCTTTTATTACTCTAGAGCCCAAAAGGACAAAAGTGTTTACATATTACTGTGCTGATGCTATCAGTCTAATCACATGGGCTCACCCTGTTGTGCCAATGACAAACTTTACTTAAGGTCAAAAGAAGAATTTCTTACAGAAGAGCCACATTAGTGTTTGGGCTTTCCTTTGTTCTGTTTCATCCCTGTGGCAAGCTGTAATTTTACCTCCCATGGTAGGAAACATCACTAGGTTTTGATACAATTTTAATTTCAGTCATTCAAACACACTAAAGTCGGCATATTTCGTACGTTCACATTTGTGAGCCTTGTATTTAAACTATAGTTGGATAGACCTGTGGGAGAGGTGGTACATAAGCAAGTACCAAACCCGAGAGCATCTGAGAGACATTACATCTGAGAGAGACATCCAAGCCACATTTCTACTCCGCCTTTTTTCAGAATGGGTTAGGGTGGTAATTCAGTGATGATGCATCCATCTGCACTGTTTTATAATCAGGGACTCCACCAGGGAGAACAGACAGGGTATTCCAGATATTCCTGCAGCCTTCTTACTCTCTGCTTAAAATAGAAAAGAAGAGAAATATGCAAATTCTTAATTTCTGGAAAGCCCTGGGTCATTGTCCTGGAAATATGTGAAAGGACAGTGGCATTGTAATGTTTTCAAAAGTATTTTATTTGGTTTACAGTTTTTCAGATCTTCAGACAAATTTGGCTTTATTTTAGGTAGTGGCAGATTCTTATTTAGTTGCCAACTACCCAACATCTGGAGTTCTATCATTTACCCTAGGGATACGTTCTGAAGTTGCTTTAATGAAGAAGATTAAATGGTTAGGTTAGTGGTGTATTGCTCATTGATTCTCTGTCCAATCTTGGGGGTTTTTTTGCTGTGCTATTGCACTATATGCTACAAAGGAGTTGTTTATTATTTTCACTGTTTCCCATTTATTAACAGTAAGTGATCTATGCAAAAATACGGTCAGCTAATTTTCTATTTTTTCTTCTCTTTTCATGTCAAGTGGGTTGTAAGAATGATTAAGCTTTTGTATTGTTTTCCTTTGTTTTCAAGAGGACACGAGTTACAGATATTCAGCTACCTGAAAGAAATAAAATATTTCTGGCCTTGCTGGAGAAATTTAGATAGAGTTGTTAAATTTCTTTTTAACATTCTGCTAAAAAGCTGGAGTTTCTTGCTGAAACCTTCAGCAAATAAAGTACATAGCAAAGGATAATCAGCAAACCAAACAACTGAGATTTATATCCTACTGAAGACTGATGCTTTCATGGTAACATCTGAGCATTTTGTTGTCAGTCTTGTAGTCCTGCATTCATTTCCAAAGCCTTTTGTCAGCCTTAAAAACTAAATCCAATGAAGAATTGCACAGTTAGGTACAATCCTTTGGACAGAGCCTATCTGACGAGGCAGTTCACTAATGGATTATTGGATAAGTCTATAATTAAATGCCGGCCTTCAAGAAATTGTCCTTCTTGTTTTTATGCTTCAAGCACTCTGAAACATAAGCCAGCAATGAGTAACACACAAATCTCATAATATACCTGTAATCCTACTGGGGTAACCTTATCTGCTGCTGTATTAAACACAGAATGTTCTCTGCTTATAGGAGCTTAATATAAAGGTGTATAATAAGTTTTAAATGGCAAAGAAGTTCTTTCTCCCAGCTAGTCATGGTTGAACATCTAGAATTATGAATTCTTCAATCTAATGTTTTTGCTGATTTAACAGTATTCAGCTATTGCAGCATTATTGGCTGCATTGTAGTTTATGAATCCATTGCTGTCTGAATGACATCGGAATGTGCAGTGCATCAGCAGTGGATACTAATGGAAGGAAAGCAGCAGGCGGAAGCCAAGCCAATTCTATAATTAGAGCTCTGGCTTTGGACAGATCCAAATCAAAATTTGGGTAATATTACCGGTCCTGTTAAAAAATTCCTAGGCAATCTTGACCATATCACTTAATGTGGAGTTTATCTCATCAGGTCTTAGCAGATAAAAATTTGTCTAAGCTACTTAATTAGCCTGTTTGTATAGTAGGGAGAGAACAGTATCTCCAGGACACAAACCACCTCACCTAGTTTAGATACCTCATTCAGTCTCCCACTTAATAGTTTTATTGAGGGTTGCCTCTTGTCCCAGATTTTGTTACCTGAGCAAAATTAAAACTCACCAGTGGCAAAAATAACTTTGAAATTTCACAGCCTGTCAGCAGAGATTCTCAAAATAAATTTGCTGATTTTTTTT